>JBAMJV010008943.1:0-77407 GCA_037951105.1 Echinarachnius parma | reverse complement strand
TATCTATCTATCTATCTATCTATCTATCTATCTAGTCTATCTATCTATCTATCTTCTAACTAACTATCTATCTATCTATCTATCTATCTATCTACTATCCTCTTCTATCTATCTATCTATCTATCTATCTATCTATCTATCTATCTATCTATCTATCTATCTATCTATCTATCTGTATAACTATCTATCTATTTTTAAAATTTATTTATTTATTTGTATTATTTGTTTTATACTGCAGGGTAGGCCTGTTCAGTTTTGCAAAACTGCTTTACAAAGACACCCTGCAGTTTAACTTGCAAGTTGAAAAGCTAAATATGTAAACATATACAATACATTAAAAAAATTCAAAACATCTACATGTATGTATTCAATACATCTATGTATCATGTATCTGATCTATTCCCAATCTGATTAACTGCAATTCTTAATAAATGATGGCAAGCAAATCTATTAAGTGGGGGTGACGATGATGATATTTCACACTGTTTTTTTCTTTCTTCTTCGTGTTTTAGGTGCAGGATACACGTTCGTTGTGCTGGCTACATATACTTACTTTAAGGAATGTATCCCATCTGAGAAATTCGCCCTCCTTTTCAGCATAGCGAACACTGGTCCTGCGGTGGGGCACGATTTTCCTCCCTGTGTTTGCCGAGTTCCTGAGAGAACTTTACGGCTGGAGGGGCACCGTACTCCTACTTAGTGCTATGATATTCAACGTCATTCCAGTGTTTCTCGTGATAGTTGCAGCAGGCCATAAGAAAAGGAGGACCTCATTGAAGAGGGAAAATACTCAGAATAAAACTGAAGGACTTGATATTTCCGCTTCTGCACCGCTACTGGAACTGTCTCATGGACTGCACCTGCAGAGTGATCGTCGTAGTACCGAATCCGGAATCGGGGCCGTTGTACCCGATACGTCTCCTGAGGGGGTGTCTCCCGGCGTGCCTCTTGTGAAAGACCACTCACTGCAAAGTACATCGTATGATGAAGACATTACAATTAGCTCACTTGATGAAAAAGGTGAATGCGATGTTGTGGATGACGATAACAAGAAATTATGTCAAAGCGATGACAGTCTGGAACAACCCGAACGTCTTGGTTTCTCCTGCAGACTTTGTAGCTGGGCGTGGAGACATCTCCGGAACACATTCATTGTTTCCTCCCTATCCAAAGAGCCACACCTTATTCTGTTATACATAAATAGGTTTATGTACGGAATCGTTTCAAATGCGTGGGTTGTATTTCTGATTGCCCACGGAGCCTCCAAGGGATACCCGCTCTCGCAAGCTGTATATCTCGCGTCGTTCGGAGGACTGGGGAACATCATTGGGAGGGCTTCTCAGGGCCCGATCCTCCACAAGGGTTTGCTGTCGTCCGTTGACCTTACGATCGTACTGCACTTGATAAATGCCATCCTCTTCTTACTCGATCCAATCGTTCTGTCCTTCTGGACGCTTTCGCTCACTGCTTTCTTGAGTGGCTACACGCTAGGGGGTAAATCGACGACTGGACATGTTCTCATAAAGGAATGTTATCCTGGAGAAGCGTATTCATCCGCTCTGGGCTTATTCCTCTTCTTCACAGCCGGGATTGGAGGTCCATTCGGGGGATATCTTGCAGGTAAATCTGTGAACTGTTGTCAACCCGTTTAATCTAAGTTTTCTATTCAATTCAATTCAATTGGAGTTTATTTAAGCCATATTAAAACAAAATATAATAAATGTTACGGCAGTTCCATCATTAATTATACAATAAATACATGAAATATGAATATAATTGGATTGTGACAATGATGATGATAAAGGGAGGTCCCAGACGTTAATTCATCATAATTTATTAACGCGTCTGCCATTGTCTGTAAAAAAAAACAAATAAACTAACGACCAATTGAACTGAAACAGTTTATTGTCACATTAAAGTTATCCCGCGTAATGATTATTCCCAAATTTCCTGATTCGACGTCGGCGATTTAATACTGTTTTGTGTGTGTACCGTGACTAACATTAATATTTAAAGAAACGCTCTTTCCTTACCATTATGTTCGTTAATAATATGCTAATCTTATAAATATCAGGTAGCTATGTACGTCCATTTTGAAGAACGGTCGTATGGTTTTAAAGGGATCTAGTAACTTTGTTGACATGTCACATGTGCAAAAAGTGATGAATGGTGCATAAAATGTATATTGTTGTTATCTGATATGTCCACCGGGTATTGTGTTAAAATTTCAAGTGAAAAGGACGTGCCGAGAAATACGACAAAATGCAAAGTGATATTCACTAACTAATTACAATGATTTGTACACGGTTACGAATCTCCAGTGGATATTTTAACATCTGAACACTATAACATCTTAACATCTGAGAAATTTGAAAAACCGAAACCTGTCCCATATGCTTTCAATTGTTAATACGTATACAACAATGTACAAGGGAACCGCTAGAATTCAATTTGGACAATGCACCCCGTGACAAAATTAGCTGAAAGAAACATTTCTAACTTTTGGACCTTTTCTCTTCCATTCACGTTCCTCATTTACTTTTCACTTGCACAGAATCTAGTGATTACAACCTCCGATCAGTTTGGAATTATGAATAAAATGAAAAGAAAATTAGAAATTGTAATGGGGGTAAACATTATCCATGTCAAGGTCAATTTGTATTCATATTTTTCTTTTTTTTTCCAGGTTGGTTGGCAGATATGTTGAGCTTTGACATAGCTTTTGTGGTCCTGGGAGCAATCGAACTAGTAAGCTGTACTTTACTCCTGCTATTCCGCTTTTTCCAAAAGAAGCACATCGAGAACCAAGGCCACTCCGGATGACAAGTACTCCGCAGACAAATGCTCCGCCGACATTTGCTCCATAGAAACATTCTATACTCGGTCAGTAGCTTATACAAATGGGGGGGGGGGGGGGGGGGGGCGCGCAGAGGGACAATCTTCCCCCTGACAGCCTTCTAAAACAGTAACACAAATGAGGAAGGGTCCTTATGGCTGGCACGCGGTCAAACATAATGTTACATCGACAACTGCTCTATCGACAATTGCTCCATCGACAATTGCTCCGTAGAAAATCTACTGACAACTGTTCTGCTGACAAATAAATGCTCCACCAAAATTGCTCTACAGAAGAATTCTTCTCAGACAATTGCTCCGCAGACAATTGATCTGCATACAAACCTACGAATAACAAATACTGATTAACATTTTTAGTGCATTTTTAATGTTATTTTCATTATAATTGATCTATCACTTTTAATCACTTTTGATTTTATACGGGTTTATATATGAATGTGATCTTTAAGATAAGTAATACATCATTAGTATAATATACAGCCTTGGACAAAATTATTAGACCAAGCATTTTTTGCTCAATTTTGTCGAAATTTTACGTAATTTTGTAAATTTTTATAATATTTAAAAGAAAAATGAGTTAATGACATACCTATAGGGGTATATATAGTCAATAGTATTGTTATACCTACCACATATGTTCTGCCTTCAATTTGATTAAAAACATGAATTGTATACAAATTGTGTGGATTTTGTCCATTCCTTTTTAATACATGCCCATTAAAGCCATGGGTTTTATATTCATTTTTTCATACAAAGTGCAAAATGTGTTGATTTCTTTTTCCTGTTAGTTGTGATTTTACCATGTAGAAAGGTCTCCCCAGTTCCGAGTGTGACTTGTATAAGCACTTTGATTCTTGGTGAGAGGTGCCTGTCGGAGAAGTAAATAATATTTGGATGCTGACTGCCTGTGCTTTGGCAGTATATACCAGGATAGAGGCCATCTTCACCTGGACTTAGTTCTTTGATAAGAGCAATTGACTGTCACTTTGCAACTTTAATCAAGAATTAATTTACTCATAAACAAGCTCCACAAATAATAAAAATACATCTCTATGATATAAGCACTACTTTCAGAAAAAACAAAACATAACATTTTCCACTATGCATTGCAAACGTGTGTATAAAAACCCATACCTTTTTATGGTAAATATCCATGAAATGTATGTTTTCTTCTAATTCAAGATATATGGAAGCTGTGGGGTTGAAGGCATTGCTAATCCCATTGACTATACCCCCTTTGAAAGTTTATGAACGTTTGTTTCTTTAAAATATGTAATTAAAGTGACAAAATAGTGTCAACAATCTTTACAAAATTGAGCAAAAAGTACTTGGTGTAGTAATTTTTTTCCAAGACTGTATGATCTACTATCATTGCCTTGCCTCTCCCCAACACACATAATCATACTGGGGTTTTTTTCTTCGATGTTCACTTTTGTTGTTTTTGTGTTTGTCTTTTTGTGATGTATCTTTTACCTTGACATTAATTTCACGGGATAAGCCTTAGAAAGGCCATCTTTACTGATGTATACATTTTAATAATAATGCGTGTAATGTGTACAACTTAATTTTTGCATTGTTTGAAAATTGTTATCAGATTGTGGAAATAAATTAAATTTATAATGTTTAACTTTTAAAGGGCAATCAAATCCGGGCAAAACATTGACTTTTAAAGGGCAATCAAATCCGGGCAAAACATTGACTTCATTATAAGAGACTATCAATTTATGAGGAATTGGTTCTCGAAATCGTTTCCCCTTATTCGTTTGAATTCAACATCATTTTTGTATCAAACATTTCCGCACAATGTGAGTTTGAGGAATGGAAAAGTGGGATAAAAGAAAATTTATAAATGGACAAATTTTTAGCACAATTAAAACATAATGGCGAGTTGTCTTTAGATTGACCACACATTAGCCAGACTGTGTCGCCAATTTGATCCCACTTTAATAGAAATAAATAGTTTTCGTATTCTTTGGTGGAGTATATACTATCGGAGATTATTCTTCTTATTCAGTCTCGTATAGTAAAAAAAAAGAAACAGTTTGCCCGAGTTTCATTGTCTTTCAATAGGATATTATCGGATCTGTCAACAGAGAATCACGTCTTTGCATTGAAATGAATCTATTTGATTACTCTTGGACTCGAGTCTTTGTAAGTCTTTGTATTTGGGAAAATGGATCTCTACAATTATTGTTGACATGGTTTTGCTCTGAAGGTCACAGCTGAAAACTAATAGTGATAACAAGGCGAGTGATGTCAAACTGCGCAAACACAGTCGAAACTAGTTGTGCAATTAGAAAATCAGACATTATAAATCATTAATTAAAAAATTAACTAATTCGTGTTAGACAAATATTGTTATTTCTAAAACGTCTAAATCATTCCTTTTTTTAATCTTGTGTTTTAATTTGTAAGACCATTTAATATTTCGCCTTCTGTACATAACTCTGCTTTTCCCTCTGTTTTGTTTACCAGTTTGTAGTAGTATAAATTATAATCGCATTAATATAGTGTTGAAAACTTTAATATTCATACGATCGTGTTTTATTCTCTTGTGCAATAGTATACATGTAGCATGCAAAGTATGTTAAACGTTACAGGAACCGTTAACTCAATAAGCTTTGTATCGTCTACCTTTCTTCAATTACTAGTCAATAACCTAATTCAGACTGTTTATGATGCCTTTGATGTTATACTAACATTGTGGATGTGTTAAAAGAAGGATAAATAAATAAATACAATACAATTAAATAAGTACATATGAGCTGTGTCAGCAATGATTGCAATTCATCGACATGCATTCAAGGACTAGTAACTTTGTTGACATGTGCAAAAAGCGATGAATGATTGATACAATGTACATTGGTGTTATCTGATATGTCCACTGGGTGATGTGTGAAAATTTCAAGTTAAATGGACTTTATATGGCCGAGTAATGAGCAAAGATGCAAAGTGACATTCACTAACTCATTGCACTCACTTTGTACACGGTTCTGACGATCCATTGGATAATTTGACATCTGAACACTTCAATCGTAAATATCTTTTTAACGAAGGGAAATTTGAAAAACCGAAACCTGTCCCATGCTTTTTTTGTTAATAAGAATACAACAAGGTATGAGGGAACCGCTAAAATTTCAATTGGATTTTGAGGATTTGGACAATGTTACTAAGTCCCTTTTAAAGTGATCAATTAACTTCAAATGTCAAATTCAACCGAAATCACTTCCACATTTCTCTTGTACCTTGTACCTTGGCTTATGGTAATAGAAGAATGAAATGGGTTTTGATTTTGTAAATGTCTCCCTAGCTATAGAGATATTTATGATTGATTTGAATAGAGTTCCAGAATGCTTTGTGATTGTAGTCAAAGTCCATGGGTAATCTGACATAAGATCCGACATCAATATTCACTTTTGTTCACTAGGTAAACAGTGTTTTTCTATGAAACTATCACGCATCATACAAAGGAATCCTAGCATTATATTATATAAATTAAGTCTCAAATATCACTTTCGGGAAAAAATGTATGAAGTTAATGTATCATTTTAAGCTGATTTTCTGCGCTTTAGTTTTTATTTCCATTAGTCTATGAATGAATAAATGTTTAATAATCAAGATGGATGATAACAAACTACAATAATGAAACTTTAATACAGTATCTTCACTGGTTTGTATACAACTAACGAATGGGCTTCTTGTGATAGTCAAATATATTACCGAGGTGGGCTCAAAATGATTATTACCCGAAGCGTAGCTGAGGGTAATAGTCATTTTGAGCCCACCGAGGTAATAGATTGCCTATCACAATCAATCACATTCGTTAGTTGTTTTATATCACTCATCAATATCAGTGATTGTGTTCAGCTTATAGCAAAATAAGTGATAATCTCTGAATATTTCATAAAATCGCTTGTAAATTTTGATATAAAAATCAATCGTCATTAAAGAAGCCAGTATGAGCCTCCAGAACCACGGCGCATCTAATACGCTTAAAGTCATTGTTATTTTGCGCACACAATCACAAAGACGCAAAACTGAGTGCGCACCAACGCGCTGGCAGTTGCGCACATACGCGATGAATGCGTGCTAGCGCTCACACTGATGTGCTTATTGGCTGTCTTGGCGTTCTTCTTCCCAGGGTGTTAGTTTTTACCAGCAATGTCAATCACGTGACTAGAACGTGTGCGCCATAGAGTACTGCACAAATTTGATCGCGTGTGCATTTTGCTTAAACACATGATCTATGGGACGAACGCGTAACGAACTTTTAGTGTTAATTTTTTGCTAACAGCCCGGTCACATGTTTGCGCGGGGATTGCGCGTGTTGTCCAAAACTATCATTTGTCAAATACAATGGTAAAACGATCTTATGAGGGATATAATATACAACTAACGAATGGGCTTCTTGTGATAGTATACAACTAACGAATGGGCTTCTTGTGATAGTATACAACTAACGAATGGGCTTCTTGTGATAGTCAAATCTATTACCGAGGTGGGCTCAAAATGATTATTACCCGAAGCGTAGCTGAGGGTAATAGTCATTTTGAGCCCACCGAGGTAATAGATTGCCTATCACAATCAAGCACATTCGTTAGTTGTTTTATATCACTCATCAATATCAGTGATTGTGTTCAGCTTATAGTAAAATAAGTGATAATCTCTGAATATTTCATAAAATCGCTTGTAAATTTTGATATAAAAATCAATCGACATTAATGAAGCCAGTATGAGCCTCCAGAACCACGGCGCATCTAATACGCTTAAAGTCATTGTTATTTTGCGCACACAATCACAAAGACGCAAAACTGAGTGCGCACCAACGCGCTGGCAGTTGCGCACATACGCGATGAATGCGTGCTAGCGCTCCCACGGATGTGCTTATTGGCTGTCTTGGCGTTCTTCTTCCCAGGGTGTTAGTTTTTACCAGCAATGTCAATCACGTGACTAGAACGTGTGCGCCATAGAGTACTGCACAAATTTGATCGCGTGTGCATTTTGCTTAAACACATGATCTATGGGACGAACGCGTAACGAACTTTTAGTGTTAATGTTTTTGCTAACAGCCCGGTCACATGTTTGCGCGGGGATTGCGCGTGTTGTCCAAAACTATCATTTGTCAAATACAATGGTAAAACGATCTTATGAGGGATATAATCAAATCTATTACCGAGGTGGGCTCAAAATGATTATTACCCGAAGCGTAGCTGAGGGTAATAGTCATTTTGAGCCCACCGAGGTAATAGATTGCCTATCACAATCAAGCACATTCGTTAGTTGTTTTATATCACTCATCAATATCAGTGATTGTGTTCAGCTTATAGCAAAATAAGTGAAAATCTCTTGAATATTTCATAAAATCGCTTGTAAATTTTGATATAAAAATCAATCGACATTAATGAAGCCAGTATGAGCCTCCAGAACCACGGCGCATCTAATACGCTTAAAGTCATTGTTATTTTGCGCATACAATCTCAAAGACGCAAAACTGAGTGCGCACCAACGCGCTGGCAGTTGCGCACATACGCGATGAATGCGTGCTAGCGCTCCCACGGATGTGCTTATTGGCTGTCTTGGCGTTCTTCTTCCTAGGTGAATAGTTTTTACAAACAAGGGCAATCACGTGACTAGAACGTGTGCGCCATAGAGTACTGCACAAATTTGATCGCGTGTGCATTTTGCTTAAACACATGATCTATGGAACGAGCGCGTAACGAACTTTTAGAGTTAATTTTTTTACTAACGCCCCGGTCACGTTTTTTTGCGAGTTGTCCAAAACTATCGTTTGTCAAATTCAATGGTAAAACGATCTCATGAGGGATATAATCAAATCTATTACCGAGGTGGGCTCAAAATGATTATTACCCGAAGCGTAGCTGAGGGTAATAGTCATTTTGAGCCCACCGAGGTAATAGATTGCCTATCACAATCAAGCACATTCGTTAGTTGTTTTATATCACTCATCAATATCAGTGATTGTGTTCAGCTTATAGCAAAATAAGTGAAAATCTCTTGAATATTTCATAAAATCGCTTGTAAATTTTGATATAAAAATCAATCGACATTAATGAAGCCAGATGAGCCTCCAGAACCTGGGCGCATCTAATACGCTTAAAGTCATTGTTATTTTGCGCATACAATCACAAAGACGCAAAACCGAGTGCGCACCAACGCGCTGGCAGTTGCGCACATACGCAATGAATGCGTGCTAACGCTCCCACGGATGTGCTTATTGGCTGTCTTGGCGTTCTTCTTCCTAGGGTGTTAGTTTTTACCAGCAATAGCAATCACGTGACTAGAACGTGTGCGCCATAGAGCACTGCACAAATTTGATCGCGTGTGCATTTTGCTTAAACACATGATCTATGGGACGAACGCGTAACAAACTTTTAGTGTTAATTTTTTGCTAACAGCCCGGTCACATGTTTGCGCGGGGATTGCGCGTGTTGTCCAAAACTATCATTTGTCAAATACAATGGTAAAACGATCTTATGAGGGATATAATACACAATATTTGTATATTTTGATTAAGAGTCAACATTTTGTTTCTATAATTAATTTTGATAAAACTACACATTCCGTTTCAATTAAAAAACTTATAAATTAGTATACAATTGAAATTTCAACTTGCATTATTTGTAGACAATCATGTTATACAAAAGAAGTTTGCATAAGTTGAGGAAAGAGAAATGAAGGGGTGGGGTGACAAAAGGACTAGGTATATGCAAACATATGGATGCAATATATAATGCATTGAAATGGCTAGTTTTGTAGGAGAAAAATACATTACAAGTATCCAGAAATAGTGTGTATATTACACAAAAGATTGAATCTATACCGGCAATTAATTGAACATCCGTTTTCTGCTTTGTTTGGAGGGGGCTCCAGGGTAAATTAGACTTCTGAAAAGAAAGCAATGTCATTATAAAATAAAATGTAATAAGCAAAAGGTAAGTATTAATTCCTAAATGAAATTTGTTAAATGGACCATGGTTTATGTTACACACGACCAGTGGAATAGTGAGGGGGGGGGGGGGGGGGCTCCTTGGCCTGAGCCCCATCTCCCTCAGGCCTGCTTTTTTGTTTGCTTTGCTTGATGCTTGCTTATAAGCTGGGAGTTTTTATTTGGGGGCTTCAAAGAGCTCAAATCCAGAAGCTTCCAGGGCATCTGCCCCCTGGACCCCATCCGAGGCACCATATGTTTACGCGCTTACATACTCAAGAGTGGACCCCCCCCCCCCCCTTTGAAAATTCCTGGCTACATCACTACTCACTACTAACAAAAATATGAAATTTACATTTCAAATCACGTACATTATAACCCCAACCCTGAATATCTTGGTCAAGGTAGTGAAGATTAGAAATAAAGGACAATATAATAGTAGGCATAAATAGAAACGGGACACTTGTTTGTATTCAAATATTTCATATTTCAATATGATGAAATGTACAATATCAAGTTCAAGATCAAATTTAATCCTGTACCAGCTGGGTATATAATCAATATGTACATTTTCATGCATGATTGTCCTAGTCAATTAACAAATTTGGACTTTAACCATTTTGTCTTTGTTTTTATCTCAAAAAAGTTATACGGAAAACAAATCTGGATATTCTAGGTTTTAATTTTGTCTGAAGTTAAAAATGAATTGAAATTCAGCACTTCTGGACAAAACTTAATTTTAGTAAATAAAGCATTAAAGGGATGGTACAGAACTACAGTTCCGGTCAAACTTATTTTTTAGTAACTAAAACTTGTAACAAATTACGGGGCTGTTTCCATTAAAAAAAGCAGCTGTTAACACACTTGACAAAAAACCCTTACTCTAATCCTAACCCTAAGTTTTCAACTAAACCTAACGCTACCTGTCACTAAAGTAATAATCCTAACCCTTAGTTTTCAACTAAACCTAACGCTACCTGTCACTAAAGTAATAATCCTAACCCTTAGTTTCAACTAAACCTAACGCTACCTGTCACTAAAGTAATAACATGATGATACACACTCGGAGCAATTAACTCTGAAGAACATTCCACAAATATAACAGATATTGAGCTACAGTACATTAATTAGTTTGCAAAGTCTAAACATGATTACCGCATGGAGTACAAAAAGTGACTTAGCGCCCTTTTCTTTTGAGAAATTTAAAAGGATCTAGTAACATTTTCCAAATTCTCAAAACTTACTTGGAACCCTAGCGGTTCTCTCACACCTTGTATTCATATTAACAATAGAAGCATGGGACAGGGTTCGTTTTTTTTTTATTGTCCTTTTGTTAAAAAGATATATAAGTGTTCAGACTTTTAGCTATCCACTGGATAGTCATAACCGTGTACAAAGTCAGTGCAATGAGTTAGTGAATATCTCTTTGCATTTTCACTCATTTCTCCGCCATATAACATCCATTTGACGTTAAATTTGGACACATTGTATCAACCATTCATCACTTTTTGCATTTGTCAACAAAGTTACTAGATCCATTTAATGCACCCATACACAATATCACCGGCTGTTTAGAGCCAGAAAGATGCAAATGTCATATCATATCAATGACAATGTCCTTCTAGCTCTAGGCAGATTCGATACTACACATCTTTCTTTCTGCTTCATAATAGCTAGTCATATGATCAAGGTGATATGATATATCATTCATAAATATACTAGCTAGTTGAAAGAACATGGTTATTAATATCAAAAACAGAATATATTAAATAGTGTATAAAACTCGTTTGTTGAATTTCAAAATGATGCTAGCTGAAAGAACATGGTTAATATTATCAAATAGAATAAATTAATCGTTCATAGATAAATTAAAAAAAATATCAAGCGTGATTGAACACATGAATACAAATACATCAAATTTGAATACAAACAAATTATGTGTCAATTCATACATCATATTCATTACAAACATAAATATAACCCTGTATAACATAACCTGCAGCAATGTCCAATGAATATAACTGTATTTTGTGAAAGACAGAGATTCTAAAAGCACATATGTATGGTACAAATATAAAAACACTTTACTCAATGATGTAGCATATCACTAGACTAAACACACACACACCCATATATGCTATATGCACACAAAACATTCATACACGCACAAGAGTAGAAACGTACAAACACATTCCTTTTACAAGTACAATACAATAGTATGGAAACTTTGTAATGGAGGATGGAATATTGAGCTAACATATCAAGGTGAAAGATCTTATTAGAGCTGGGGGGTGTTTCACAAAGATCCTAAGTTGAACAGAACTCCAAGTTGGACTTTAATTTATGGTAGGCCATTAGTATCATTTGAATTAAACATATTCATTTTTAAGCAAAAGTGCAAGTATTTGACAAAATTTATAACAAGAACACAAAATCTCCTTGATAACATAAAATATTGATGATTTTGTATCCAATTTTATGTTGTGTGTTCTTAAATTATATAATGAATTTGACATGGCAGGAAACAGCTTTCAACAATTCCGAATCCAACTTAGAATGGAAGTTAATCTTAGAGTCTTGGTGAAACAGCCCCCAGGTAACATTTACACATACATGTCTCATTATATACCCGTTCAGCATCTAGTACAGTGAATGTCATCAATATTTTAACTTACCATATATTTGTCCAAGGCTCGAATAAAAAAGATATTGTCTTAAATATAATATTTATAAGTTTGAAAGCTCAGGCACTCTATTGAATCTCATTATATTACAAAAACAACTTTTTAGAAGATAAGCCGATTTCAGCCGCATTTTTCACAAAATATAATACTAGGTTAAAAGGTGAACATTTTGTTTTCAATTCTACTTTATCAGTTCAGCCTATCAACTTTGGTATTAAAAATTCAGCCATACATTATAATTAGTCCTGAATAATATTTTAAGAAAGACATTCAAATTAATCTCAAAACAGTGATATAGCCCTCCCTTAAAGGGTACCACCACCCAAAAATAATAATCTTATTATAGAAAGGTAACATCTTTAGTATTCCATTCCATCAACAAGTTCACAAAAATATGTTTTAAGAAAAAACAATATTATTGGAAAACGCATCACCATTCTGAAGCATGCGTTCATGCGGTCTGAATTGCAAAGACTAATGCGTGCGGAGCAAATGAATCGCCGGGGATTCTATTGCCTACAAGCGTACGTACGCGTGAATAGCATTGGCGCACTCGCAAATGTTTGGCCCATATGGAACCAGGAAATAGTAGTGGTTCCGTTAGTGGTGGAAATTAATTGCTTTGTTTATGAATTACATAACCCTTTTCAAAATGTTGGGTATCTATTTGATATCACAAAACGGTACCAAAACATATAATAATGTGTTGTTCTTTGCCTGGTGGTCCCCTTTAAGGTTCTAGGGGCTTGTTTCCTAGCTATAGCTATCTACGTTTTAAGGCACTGAGCTAGTGTGCAATCATCTCCGCGTTTCGCACAGAGCATCAATAGCAGTTGGAAATTCAAAAGCTTTTAGTTCTGAACACGGAGATAATTGCACCCTAGCTCTGCACCTGAAAACATAGCTAACAAGCTCCAGGTCACGCTTTGAGATCACCTTGGGCATGTAATAAGATTTCCTACATCTAACATAACGTCTAATTCTGAACAGTCCATAATTTAATTGATTTAATTGAATGTTTATCACATGCAATTCAGCTTGTTTGCTGCCATACGTGTTCAAAATAAATACCATTAATAAATAAATAAATGATTGCCAGATTTGAAGGAGAGATGACATTCCTCATTCTTTCTTCTCTTCTCCCTCCTCCTCCTCCTCCTCCTCATCTTGCTCTCTGATAGTGGGGAATGCTGACCTCTTGTACCAGGGAGGGAGATCACGACTCTTACTGCCAGAAGAACCTAAGTCCGGTGCTCCATTGCTACTCCTCGGAGAAGAAACCCAACCTGAAGAAGACGCATCACCTCCGTTGAATTCTTGTGGCGCAACTTTCTTCTTCCTCCGCTTTCTCCTAGATGGCTTCTTCGCTTGGCTACTGTTGCTGCTGGAGGTGGTGTTGGTGTTGCTGCTGGGGACATCCCCTCCTTCAGGAGGTGATCTGACGCCAGAGGCTTCAGGAACAAAGGCTCCCTCCAGGATGGTGTGCTCCAGCACTAGATTGCCATCTGCTTCTTCAAAGTCCCTGTCACCTGACCTACCACCCAACTTGTCAGGTGGACTGCCATGTGACCTGTGATCTGACCTACCTGGGCTGTGAGTGGGACTATGGCTCTGCTGCCGGACATAGCCTGCAATCGATTCTGTCTGAGAGACGATCAGGCTAGTGGTCTGCCGTGTGTCGCCGTTCTGTTCTTGGGAGAAGACCTGTGCTTGTGACGATCTCTTTTTCAGGATGGATGGTGGCTGGTTGTGGGAGGTATTGACAGCGTTCTGCTGAGCTACATATGTAGTGATTTGGTCACCGTGTCCGAGATTCCTGTGAGCTGCAGAGGGCCCTCGGACAGTTGGACCAGAAGCTGTCGTAGAGAAGGAGTCTTGTTGCGTGCCCGTGATAGACAGAGGTCTGTGACTGGTGTGGTCCAAGCGTTCAATGATCGTGTGCAGCTCGGTCAGTCTGCAGGGGACATGCAATAAGAGAGATAAGATGCATCAATAACTTGATGATGGGGAGAATAATAGTCACGTGAATAATGTGGTTGTTGTTTTTCTACAAAGATTTCAATGATTGCTAAACTCTTTCCATAGTTGGACAACAAATTGATGATAAAATATACCTGCCTCTGGTGCTTGGTGATCTTTCTATGCTCTGTATCAAAGTCTGCAACAGACACATAATCAAATAAATACAATTCCCAAATAAAGATATTTATGATTAGAATGTTTGAATTTAAAGGTCTCTCTGGGACTGTTTCAACTGACTCTCAACTGTGTACAAAGTCATGGCAATGAGTTAGGTAATATCACTTTGCATTTTCGCTTATTACTCTGCCGTATAACATCCATCACTCTGGACACAACGGATCCAAAAAATGCTCATTTTAGCAACCTGTTGTTAGTTTTTGCGTATGTCAACAAAAATACTAGATCCCTTTAATGGTATGTATACGGAATGCTGCTTACTTTTCTTCCATACAGCCGACAATCGTCCTGAGGTCCTCCTCCTTCGTATCCGCTTTGTTGCGACGATACTGTGCAGCGCACTCCCGCTCAAACAGATGTAGGCTGTGCTCCTTCAATTTCTTGGAAGCACCATCTAGAATGTTCAGAAAACACAAAGACATGCAGACATCGATAAGCATTTTTTAATCAAATATCAATTCAGTAAACTCAATCAATACAGCTGACTACTCAATCAAACCAGCTGACTGCCTCTCGGTTTGGTCTGTGAAGACTGTGCTCCTCCTTTTTTGAAGCCCCATCTAGAATATTTACCTAAAGTGTAGAATGCCTAAATCTGAGTCAAGTCTAAAGAATAAGATAAACACTAACATGTAACCCATTAAAAACATCATTCATCATATAATATATTAATTTTTGTTTTTACTTGGTACTGTGCAGCCCACTCCTGCCCCCCCCCCCCCCCCCCAAACAGGTGTAGGCTGTTGTCTGATATACCTACTTGTAAATCCTATCTAGAATAGAAAACACAAAGACACACAGACATCACTAGGCATTTTGTTATTACTTATATCATTATCCGTTCAGTATACTCAGTGTAGGCTTTAGGCTGTGTTCCTTCTCCTACTTTGAAGTCCCATCTTGAATAGAATACACGAAGATGCACATAATCAATTCAGTAAATTCAATCAATACAGCTGACTGTCAGCAATTCCAACAGTCACAATTTTGGTTCAGAGATTTTTGTACATTTATCTTCCTTCTTAAAGTACCTGAGCGAAGGTTTAAAAATGCTTGTAACCTAAATAATTTTGGCATCATCGTAAAGGAAATGTTACATTCTTCCTAATAATTCATATATATTTTGTCAAAAATTGTCACAGAATTGATTAATCTGCAATCTAAAGTGATGAAATTTCGACCCGTTATTCGCCCTTGGTCAGCCCGCTGTGTGGGGGTACGATTAATGACGTCACATGTGTGAAGAGCGCATGAGAGCGCTCCCAAGCCCGTGGGCTTTGTGTACTGTAGGTGTGCTCCCAAGCCCGTGGGCTTTGTGTACTGTAGGTGTATGTGTATACCACCCGAACGCTAAGTATTCTCATCACAATGCCTGATCTTCAGGAGGAACTGCTACTAAATGTAGACATCAAAGTTGATGTTTAACAGCTCCACAAAATATAATGTCATTGGTATAGTGATAGTGATGATGATGATGATGATGATGATGATGATGATGATGATGATGATGATGATGATGATTTTGATTATGATGATGATGATGGGGATGTAGGAGGGATAGAATGAAGAGGACGAGACGGAAAATACCATGATTCATTCTTCAGTAAAGTCACTAAAAACACTTCTACTACTAGTACTATTTAATTGCGAATATTAAAGGGGACCACCAGGCAAATGACAACACATTATTATATGTTTTGGTACCGTTTTGTGATATCAAATAGATACCCAACATTTTGCAAAGGGTTGTGTAATTCATAAACAAAGCAATTCATTTCCACCACTTACGGAACCACTGCTATTTCCTGGTTCCATACGGGCCAAGCATTTGCGAGTGCGCCAATGCTTCCACGCGTACATCAATAGATTCCCGGATGATTCATTCGCTCTGCACAGTGCGCTCTGGCTCTGCACGCATATAGTCTACGCAATTCAGACCGCATGAACGCATGGTTGAGAATGGTGATACGTTTTCCAATTATATATTTTTTTCTGAAAACATATTTTTGTGAACTTGTTGAAGGAATGGAATACTAAAGATGGTACCTTTCTATAATAAGAATATTATTTTTGGGTGGTGGTACCCTTTAATTACATATGCACCGTTATTTGAACTGCATGACATCATAAAATGCAAAGGTGTGCTCAAGATTCACTGTCATGTCTATATACATAACCTAAACAATAGTCACCAACAATATTCACTCTGCGCTAGCTGCCAGGCTAACATGTTTACGAAAACATCCTGGCAAATTACACGACATAGAAGGGTAGATAAATCTATTTGCATGATTCAAGTATAATGGAATATTCTTTATACGCAATAATAAAATGTAATTAGCTGTTTTCGAGAGATTTGTATTCCACTTCCATCATCAGCTCTCGTGTAATTTCGTGTCATGTGAAGTCTGTATTATAAACCCTCACAAAAAGTTCCGCAATTCAAGTTTGAGCGTTCATATCTCCCTTATTACTGTATTACCGTTCATAAATGTGTTACCATTGGAAAGCTTGTATTCTCCCCTTCACAATAATATGACATTTTTTTATCATGGAATGTGCATTACAAAGTCAAAAGTGAAATCTTGCAAAAAGCATTAATATGGTCAAACATAATGATAATTTCTCAATCAGTCAATAAAACACACTACATCTTCCTAGCAACATACACAATCGTTATTGCACCACCTAAAAAAAAATGATAAAACGCCATTGACATTCACGCATGACCGACTGAACATTATTCATAACACCGTTCTCACAACAAAAGGAGGGTACACTGTTGTTTTATCAATGCATTTTGCAACATTTTACTTTTGACTTTGCCCCATATTCGGGTGTCATGCGCATTCCATGATAACATATTCATGGCAAATGTCATATCAGTTTAAAGTGGGGAATACAAGCCTTCCAATGTAATAGCATTTTATTTGGTCTACCTGAGGTGTTATTAAGTAAAGTACAACACATCCAAAATTCTGCTGCTCGCTTGATAACACGTACTAAAAGATGTGAATCCATAAGTCCAGTTTTGTATAATTTACATTGGTTGCCTGTAAATAAACGAATTATGTTTAAGATTTTAGTCATTACGTTTAAATGCATACATGGAAATGCACCTGATTATATTCAAGAACTTATTAGTTTGTATAAATCATCTAGGGTCCTTCGTTCAAGTTCAAAGAATCTTTTAGTTCAGTATTCTGTTAAAACTAAGACATACGGTCAGCGGTCTTTCCAGTTTGCTGCACCTATGCTCTGGAATAAACTTCCTTCCCATATTAGACAATCTGATACAGAGCAACAATTTCGAGCCAATTTAAAGGCTTTTTGTTTGCTAATGAATTGTAAGTTTCTACTATTGTATCTTTGCTTAAATACGCTTCTATTTCTCTCTCTCTTTCATTTATGCGCACTGAGACTTAATTGTAAGATTGCGCTATATAAGAAATGACCATTATTATTATTATTATTCCAATCATACCAAACTCATGAACGGTAATAAAGTAACATGAGAGATATAAACGCTCAAACTTGAATTGCGGAACTTCTTGTGAGGGTTTTAATACACAGTTGTATACGTCTCGCTCTACGCTCTAGGTGGGGGACTCGCACGTGTGACGTCATTAATCCGTACTCTGTAATTCCCGTTTCAAGCCATATAGAAGTTCTGAGAAGGGTCTTGGAAACACGCTTCTTATCGTGTTTCATTGATATTTCAAGACTTAAGAGCAGATGAGTTGTGTTCTGGTTGGTATAAGCTTCCCGTACATGTATAATTTGTCTATTTTGTGATATTTCTTCGCTCAGCTACTTTAAATTTTAAAAACCTGTTTTTTTTAAGGATGACCTTACTCTAGAATACATGTATAACTACCACTGACCTTTATCCCTGGAATGATCATTGCCGCTGCTGACACAGAGTCTGGAGAGCCATGTAATGACTTGGCAGAAGTGGACAAGGATGATGTAAGGTGGTGGGAGCCATTCAAGATTTTTGTACATCTATCTTTTTTTATAATCAACATATCTTTTTTTTAAGGATTAATTACCTTATTTTTTAATATGACTACAACTGACCTTTATCCTTGGAATGGTCCTTGCAGCTGCTGACACAGAGTCTGAAGAGCCATGTAATGACTTGGTAGAAGTGGACGAGGATGATGAACGGTGGGGGGAGCAATGGTTTGTCCTTGAACTCCATCACCAGGAAGTAGTATTCGTAGCGCCACACGACCAGCGAGTTGGCCTGCACCTCCTCAAATACTCGGCTGAACAGAACAGAGATAGCACACACATTAAACGTATTATTCTACAACGAATAATATAATAGAGACATAGTTGCCATAAATGATATCATGTTTGTTATCATAATCTAAGTGAATGCATTTGTATTTATTTATTTGTATATTTATGATACAGGTATAGGATAAATCTCTAGTCAGTTATACAGGATGTTTCGCTCTGAGAGGCTCTTCAGTAACTGATTAAAATTTCACTAGGGGTACAGTTGCAATTACATATATATAATAAACAAAAATAAAGGAAGTATATAAAGAAGAAAAGTATAAAGAAACTACTTTGAACTACTTTGTAATAATGTAAGGTGGTGTGTTAAAAGGACTCGATCAATTGATCAAGTCAACATTTTGGGGTCCATTTGGGCAGGTTTATTATTTAGTTATTGCTCTTTTTCTGAAAAAAATAATATGAGAGATATATGAGGCTCCACCATGACATGACAGAACTGCCAGTATCCTCGTAGATCACCTCTGCTAGGATAGTTTGTACCAGCACCCCTGTAGTCGATGATTATTTGCTTACAGCATCCAGAGAATAATTTCAACGGGGAAGTAGATATGAGGAAAAGATGGTGTAACTAGCTCCTTCAACTCTTGGATACAGTCACTCCATCCAGAGATTTATTTCCATGGAAAGATGGTCTCACTAGTTGCTTCAAATTTTGATATTGTTGTTTCTTTTTACCAATACCTCACCTTCTTAATTGGTTGAATAGTTCGACTAGATAGATGGCGCATTAGAAGTGATGGGGGGTGTTGCATAAAGAGTTGTGATTAATCGCAAGCAGCATGTTTTTTCTGACTTGCGATTAATCACAACTCTTTATGCAACACCCCCCTGGACAAGTAAGTAAGTTACTGCATCCAGAGATTGATGTCAATGGGGGAGTATAGATATGAAGGAAAGAGGGCCTCACCTGAAGATAGCAATGAGGAGGTTTAGGAGCAGGACATTGCCGATCAGGAGGTAGATAGCTAGCAGGAAGAGGACCACAAGGTTCTTGGTGGGACACGGCTCACCCCCCTCCACACCACAACCGTCCATCTCACCTACACAGGGAAACAACAAAATGTTGATGTAAGAAATAAGTAAAACTTCTTTAAAGGGATCTAGTAACTTTGTTGACATGTGCAAAAAGTGATGATTGGTTGGTACAATGTATATTATTGTTATCTGATATGTCCACTGGGTGTTGTGTGAAAATTTCAAGTTAAATGGATGTTATATGGCTAAGTAATGAGCAAAAATGCAAAGTGATATTCACTAACTCATTGCACTCACTTTGTACACGGTTTTCGCGGTCCATTGGATAATTTAGCATCTGAACACTTCAATCGTAAATATCTTTTTAACGAAAGGGAAATTTTTTCATGCTTTTATTAATACAAATACAACATGGTATGAGGGAACAGCTAGAATTGGATTTTGAGGATTTGGACACTGTTACTAAGTCCCTTTAATAGTTAGCAGGCGGGGCATGGAAAGGACATAAAGTTCCTGGTGGGACATGGCTCATCCCCCTCCACACCACAACCGTCCATCTCACCTACAAGGTGAAACAGAATAGCAGACTCTCATGTCAATTTCCTCCAATTTCTCATTTCTACACATAAGACTTATGACATCAATAAGTTCTTGGTATGAAATGGATCACCCCCCCCCCCCCCCCCTCCCCCTTCCACACCACAACCATCCATCTCACCTATAAATGAAAAACAACATTTTGAACAATAGACTCATGCAAAAAGTTATGATTTTTATTGGAAAAAAAAACATTTTGAAAAGTAGAATAATGCAAACAAGTTTTAATTCTGATGCTGGAATTATGTTTGAAATAAGTAAAAATCATCTTCAATGGTTAGAAGTCGGGACAAACCATCCAAAAAGGATCACCCTCACACCACCTCACCACAATGGTCCAATTACCTACACAGGGCAAACAGTATTTTGAACAATAGATTCAGGCAAATATCATTCAGAGGAATCTTACAATGATATTGGTATATGATTTAAGTCTGAAATCACTTTTGGAAAAAAATCTGTTCACATAATTATAAAGTTCATGGATCGGACATAGGCGCCACCTTATGTGCCAACATTGGCACGGGAAGGACTTTAACTTTTAAAAAATACAATTAAAAGTTCTTACCTTCTTGAATGGCATCCAGGAAGAGTTCTCCATAGATCTGGAAGTAGGGTATCACCAGGACGTTCCTGAGAGAGAACCAAGCAAAGTCCTGGTTTGGGTATAGGAGCGCTTGGCTTGCCACACCGTAACCAACCAGGAACACTGCCAGGATGCAAAGGAATACCAACAGCTGACTCATCTAGGGAGTAAAGAAAAGGCAAAAGCAAAAATGATAGTGGAGTTGTTATAATCAATTACTCCAATTGTTATTACTTGCCATGCACTATGTCCCTGTTTTTTTTTGTCATTTTGTCATGTATGTGTCTTTTAAAAATTTGTGTTTGTTTTTTGTTTTGCTTGCATAAGTAAATCACTTTAACACTGTTCAGGGAACTACGCCTCCACAAGGCCATTTGGCTTTCTTTGTAGTTTCCTATTTTCATTTTGCTTTATACTGTCAATCCTAACCTGTCTATAGCGGCCACCTGCCGTTAGCGGCCACATAGAATTCCCCCCGAGGAAAATACAGTGTTATAAGCACTGTCTATAGCGGCCACCTGCCTAACGCGGCCAGCGGCCACTCATTTGGCTTCCCAAACTTATTTTGTTACCGCCTATAGCGGCCATCAATGTTCGGTTTGGCCGTAACTGCGGGCGTGCTAGTTTGATATTTTCCGATGCATATAGCCGTGGAGATTACTGTGTGCAAAGCTGGTATACTTTGCCGTGTAAAGCCAGCTTGCAGCCAATTAATCGATCAATATACCCATAGTCTAGGGCTGTAGATCTACACTATAGCTTTGAAAAAGTGCCGCCTAAATAATGAATGTCAAGTTTAAAAGCCTTAAGTGGCCGTTTGTTTTGTTTACCTCGTCTGCTGACCGGTCTATTTTTGCTCACTCATTGAGATTAGCGCGCGCTGACTGAACATCCGTGTTATTGTTCATGCACGCATTGTTAGCTCCGTGGTGGTGATCTTTTATCGATCGCTGAGCTGAGCGGTAGCTGGCCGCTGGCCGCTGACCACGGCATACCGCTAGACCGCACGCTGCGGCAGCGCAGGCACACACTTTCACTGTATTGGGGATCGGACCGGATCGGATCTAAACCGGTTTATATAGCCTCGTACATTTAAATGTTTATTTTTCTTTGCAAAACATTTGTTTTTAATTGAAAAACTGTTTGATAAAGTTGAACAAAATATCTTACGGCATTTATAAACCTTTTGTTTCATCGTCGTATTTTCTAGAACTGTTTTTTTTCAATCAAAAATATTTTTTTTACGTAACAGCATTTGTGTTCAGGCAAAGATTCACACGATCGCATTGCAATTGCGCACACATCGGGAGATGTTTCTTCAACAACGACAGACAGTCGGCCGGCCAAACAGACGACGATGATAGATTTCTTTAGGAAGGTTAACACATAATGAAAGCTTTGTCATTATTTTAGTACTTTTCTCAACAAAAAATAAGACAATTGTTTCCAGGATTCTGTTCTTTTATTTCATATAAAATAGTCATGTTGTTTATGTTCATGCACGTGTGTAGGCCTATGTGATATTAATGTTTATAAACATGTGCTTAAAAAACCAAAATGGCCGCCAACCTGTCTATAGTGGCCACCTGTCTATAGCAGCCACTTTTTAAGTTTCCCTTGAGCGGCCGCTATAGACAGGTTTGACTCTATTGTTTTTATTTGAAATGAAAATTAATAAATGAAATTGAAATTAAAATTTTTTTTACCAGACTGTTATATATATACATGACAGATTTATCAAGATAAAGTTTGGGTTTATGTAGCAGAGTGTTTGGCTTGCAACACCATAACCAACCAGGAAGACTGCCAGGATACACACAAATACCAACAGTTGACTCATCTTGGGGGGGGGGGGGGGGTAAGATAAAAAGACAAAAGGATATTGAAGTCATTGTAATAGATTTAAAAAGGGGGGGTAGATATAAGAATAGTGACGTTGTTAAATTAACTTGAAAGAAGATTTATCAGAATTATTTCAGAAACACATAATGTATTTAACAAGACCTAGTCCTGGTTTGGGTAGAGAAGTGCTTGGCTTGCTACACCATGACCGACCAAGAACTCTGCCAGGATAAAAAAGAACAAGTTCAGCTGACTAATCCAGATAGAATTAAACAGAACATGGGATAGAAAATGGTTATATCTCCATTTTGATCAAGATTTACATTATTGTTCTATACATGAAAAGGACTTTTCTGGATAAATGAATGCTTGAATCGCTACACCAACCAGAAGACTGCTATGATGCACAGAAAAATCAACAGCGGGAGGGGGGGGGGGGGGGGGGGGGGAGGAGGTGGGACTTTCCAGAAATAATGTTACTTGTCACTATAATCTTATCGTTACGATTTACTCACAGATCCGCAAGGTCTACATACCATTTTCCAGATCATGACCATCTTGGGACCGAGCCTCGTGCTTGCAGCAAACAGCCGCAGAGTCCTGACGTAGAACAGCATGCAGTCAACTGCGTAGAGCGAACGGCACACGTCAAACGAGTTCGGCAGCCAATGTATGCCGAACGCTATGATGGCCAGCCCTACCAGGATGATGTCAAACTTGTTCCAGTTGCTGGCAAACCACCACTGGACCTTCTGTTTGACGGTGTGTCCGTAACTGCTGGCAACGGCCTGGCCGGGGAGGGGAGGGGGGAAGACAGAGATGAAAAGAAAATTCGCAATTTATAAATCTTAATATGATTAACACATTCAGGACTGATTGATTTTGGTATAACATGTATTCTCCTTTTAGGCTTAAGCCCAAGTATTTTCAGGAATTTTCAGGAAAAATAATATGAACTGTCTGTTCAACCTCTCAATACAGATTGCTCAAGGATTTACTGACTTTGTGCACACGCATCAACATCATTTGTAAGTTTACTGTATTTCAACATGCAAAATAATCTGAAGAGCTCTATAGTTGGGCTTTACCCAGAATTGAACCCCAGACCTAAAAACTGCTAACCTGACTTGTCAACCAATAGGCAACAAAGCTATTAGACTGAGGCAGTTCTGCCCAGAAAGCCTATTCAATGATAGTTTCCTTGGCGAAGAATAGCTTGAAGAAGAAGTTTACGGTACAGCACGTAGTAATTCTTCCTTGGGAGAGTGGTTGTCCTTAGAAGGGGCCACTCATCGCTCAACATTTTAATAAACATGTTATGATTGTTGTTGGTAGAATGAGTTGGATGGATGGATGGAAGGATAGATAAATAGATAGATAGATAGATAGATAGATAGATAGATAGATAGATAGATAGATAGATAGATAGATAGATAGATAGATAGATAGATAGATAGATAGATAGATAGATAGATAGATAGATAGATAGATAGATAGATAGATAGATAGATAGATAGATAGATAGATAGATAGATAGATAGATAGATAGATAGATAAATAGAGAGAGAGATATATATATTAGTTAGATAGATATATAGATAGATAGATAGAAAGATAGATATAACGATAGGTAGATAGATATATAACTGTAATTGATCTTTGAACATACAAGATGCGACAAAGAAATAAATAAACCATCAACAAAGAAATGGGTAAACCATTGGCAAAGAAAACAAAAATAAGCAGACAGATGTACCTCTCTGGTTTCTTCCATGAGGATGGTTACAATCCATCCAAAGAGAATAAACTCCATGACTGAGGGCTCTGCACGGAGGAAGTACAAGATGAAGGCAGAGTAGAACAGCAGGAAGGCTGCAAAGCCCATCTGGAAGAGAAACGTCAAACAATGCAAACAATAAAATGTGCAGAAAACATTTTGTCAACTACTTCATTAACAAAAAGCTACATAAAATTTAGTTTAATACTAAATGTGATTCTTCGACGTAACCCTCTGTAGAACATTCAGGGTGAATGTACAGTAAATAATGGCAATGTTTGAACAATTTTGCAATTTGTTTGTTTGTTTCAATTTCATGAGAAGCCCCTTGACATTGTCCACCATGCAGAATTAACTGTTAATTTGAATTTTTAAATTGCACCATGTACACAATTCTGTGAAAGCCTATTATTACGAGATTATGAAACTTCATGGACCAATTACATTCTTGTCTTGTTCTGGGTCCTGTTACACATAAAGATTTATGACTAATCGTACAATGAATTGACTGAACGTACAGTTGAATCATACATTCAATTAATTAATTGTACAATCAAACAATTAAATGATTGTGCGATTAATGAACCCAAGGTGAATGCTTATGGCCTAGTCCGACTGTACCATTTCTCCTTCCATTTCCTATCCGACCAAACCAAAATGTGGCGAAACGGTCAGTATCTAAAAAATGTTGAAGTTCCATGACATTTTGTTCCACCCGAAACAGAGCCAAATTTAAAGTATCATACTAGTCCATTCCGAACTTGGTATGCATCATTTTGTTTCCTGCCTGTACCTCCCGGACGTTAAACAGAAAGGAAACGGGAGATACGATGCAGAGGGACTCTGCCATACATACCAAGTGCCTGTAGAAGGTGGTGACGGGAGCCGTGTAGTAGGCAATCACTTTCTGGAAGTACGACGCCGACTCATCCTTGAAGCTGTTCAGGAACGGGATGAGGAACGGGACCAAGAGGGTGATGAAGATCCTGATGTCGTGTTTGATGATTTCGCCTTGCCAGATGTCGTTGATCAGGCTCTGGCAGCATCGGTGGGATATGAAGTCCTGGAAACAAAAACAGAATACCAAACATAATTATCTGATCTGACCATTGTGCATTGAAATGCCTTGTGGCCTAATGGTTTGAGCACCGGTCTAGCAATCAGGAGGTCTCGGGTTCAATCCCAGGCAAGGTCAAATTGTCTTCGCTTGTTTTTCACCCCAAAAGATCACGAATGCTATTTACATGTATAATCTTCATTTCTTTCTTGGGGGGGGGGGGGGGGCTAAAATACACAATGATGATAAAATGAGAATATCAGTTATTTCTTACCATATCATCCGTTTCGGCTGCCATTTGGATGACTGACTTGCCCCATCGTATCTGGGGGATGCTGATCAGCTGTTGTGCCAGGTCGTCATTCGTTGTGTGACACTGCTCAATCACACCAATGGCAAGCTGCTCATACTTCCTACCGAGGGCAGATAACAGAACGAAACAAAACAGATATGAATAATGACAAATACATGCATTAAGACAAACCTCCAAACTTACTTCCTTTTCTACATGCCCAATTGGTCAAGTACAAATATTTTCTTTAAATTTGACTTGCCCGAACAGAAAATTTAAATGTCTCACCTGCTTGCTTCTAAATGAGATTTACACACAAGGAAGAGCAGTTTTCACTAGTTGGGCAGAACTTGTAGTTGCCCAACTCGGCAACCAAACTAGACTTATTCCAAATTATACTTGCCCAAAATCACTAATTCCAAATTATACTTGCCCAAAATAAATTTTTACTTGCCCCAGGCAAGAGGGCAAGTGCTAGTGTTGAGCCCAGATTTAGATTAGAATTCTTCATGTACCTAAATGCAGACATTGTCGTACATATACGGTTTATTGGAATGTTGCAAGCTCATTCTTTGCTAAATTATTTCAATCATCATAAACAATGAGTACAAATCGGAACATTTGACAGTATCATTAATTATACAAACTCTCTTGATGCTCAAAGAGTGTATTTCCATTGTGCAACTTAGAGATCACTGAATAAATAACACTGTATGGCAAGTACAAATTGGTTTAGACTAAATAAGTATCCCTACAGCCACTGTATACCCGTTTCCTCTGCTGCATACTTCCTTCAAAGGACAGAAACAATGAACAAGGCGATAGCCATAATGTGTCTCGCCCACTTGCGCGCATTCATGCAACAAACCAACATTTGACCTTTGACCTATTTATGTGACCTCCGACGGAAGGAGTGTATAAACTCACCTTGCATGTGCCATGTACTCCTCAGTGGTGTATGATTCTCTAGAGCCTGGCATAGTATCTGCCATGGATGTGAGCATGGAGCTGGCTGCAATGGCGGAGCTCACAGGGTCACTTGCATGCTCCCAGAGGAACGCTCCCATGTCAGGTCTAAACGAGGGAGTTTGATTCATTTTATTTTATTTTCAACATAATCACATGGGACAAAATAATACAAATTATACAAATAATACAGACAAAAATACACTTTGTGGATATTAATAGTAGACATGTATAATGAACAAAATTGTAACATAATAACAATTGCAATAATAGTGGAAGCTACACATAATAAATATATTTTCAAATAGTGTATTATAACATAATGTGATATGTACGGGACCGGCATTATAAGCAATGCTTGAGAGAATGATGGTCCCTGAAAAAAAAGCAGGACAAGAAACACCAAACCGTCTTCATTATTAACAACAAAATGTTGGTAATGATCATCAACACTACATAATATGCTCCCATATCGGGTCTCAATAAGTGAGGTAAAACGGGACAATAAACATGAAACAAGCTGCCTTTATCATCAAAAACATGATGATGATCATCACCGCTAGCATCACCTCCATCATTATCACTATCACTATTATCATGTATCACCATCATCATCATCACCATCTTCCTTGTCATTGACGTCGTCATCATCATCATCATCACCACCATCACCATCAACATCATCATCATCATTGTCATTATCACCATTACCACCACCATCATCATCATCACCACCACCACCACCACCAACACCTACCACCACCACCACCACCACCACCACCACTATAGCACCATCATGATCAACATCATGCACCACATTCATCAGCATAGTCAATGCAATACTACGAATCAAGTTTCTGATCAGGCAGCTAGGGCATGCCTCAAATAAAAATTCTCCTCACCTGTCCATAAGCACAGCCCACAGGAAGAGCTCTCTGAATGGATAGTCAAAGTGCATGCCCGGGTTGGATAGCTCGACTATGGATAGGTGTGCGGCCCCCGTGGTGATGGCCTCCTTGTGTCTGTTGCTCTGTACGTACTCTTCCTGGGCAAGGTGCATCATGTTCATGCCTGCAAGGACAATGGAACAAATAACATAAATTGAATATATGTGACCGGCTATATCAAAACCCGGCACTTGTCGGTAAAAATCAAGATGTAGATTTTCATACCATTAGAATCACAAGCTTTATTCTAACTAATTGGTAAATAATTGGCGAAGATATGATTGTTTCAATTTGACAATTATAGGTCTTTTACACACATTTTGCGAACTTAATCCCTATTTCTTAAAAACCGACAAGTGCCGGATTTTGCTATAGCCGGTCACATTTATTGAATATTCTTAGGGCACAGGCACACATTCCCGTAAGGCCTTCCCGTAAGAGCCACGTAAAGTAATTTTTGTGAAATACAATGAAATGAGGCTATTTCATGGCTATTTTGTGCTGATAATGGTATCCACCTGACAATACATGGCAGTTTCTGCATCAAAAACAATCTAACAAAGAACATTAACTGTGCAAGAGAGACTGCAGTGAAACTTGTGTATAGTGACTATCTTAGGGCAACAACAAAAGTGGCCATATTGAAGATCCAGATTGAAGTTTCATAACACAGTTTTGCTCTGTAGGGGATCACTTTTTGTGGCCACTTCAGACCCGATGGCTGCAATACTAAAGACAGGTGGCCGTTAAATACAGGTTTAACTGCATACATGTAGTTTACCTGTGAGACATGTTGACAGTACGATCAGCGCTCTGGTTTCTCTGTTGGTCTTGCGGTAGTGCTTGTCGTTGGTGTACAAGGGTTCGTGGTGAGCTCCCGTCAGGAACTTAATCAGAACTCCAATGTCATGCAGGAAGATGGGCTTACCAGGCTGCAACGATAAAAGAAAGAACAATTCATTGACAACTAATGTACTAATAGTTTTTCATACACTTAGAGTAATCTAGTATGTTTGATTTTGGTATATCATGATTCCCCCAGAGACCCCATCCAAAGAACCTGTCCTTAATAAAATTAGAAAACAAACTTCTGTGAGCAATGAATGAACTCATTGAAGACGAGTTGATTTTAAATTACACACTCTCTCCATAGACCCCGGCCCGGACTATTTCCTAAAGCAGTCTTAAATGGATTAAAGGAACATTAAGTCCAACACATTGACACACAGACACACAGCTCACCTTCCTCCCAAGCACGTAATCAAGCAATGTTCGCAAGTAGGCGTCATCGGGGGCGCTGTTGTAGAGTCTTCGCAGCCTGGCAACTGTCAGATAGTCCTTCATGATCGCGCCGCGCTCGATGAAAAGCCGCAAGAAATCGACTCTGTCTTTGACAAGGGCTTCGGTGATGAATGGGTACAGAGCGTGAGGCTGGATGGATGGGGCGAAAAACAAGTCATAAGTTACATCTATTTTGTCCATGATCAAAATAAAACATATAATTTTGTTATAAATAATTCAGCATCCTAATAAAACATTTTCTTGGCTATTATAGTAGCGGCTTGAATTATTGAGGACATTTGAAGGGTATCATTAAAATTTACAATGTGCCTGTCATGAATACCCAATCTTCTTCAACTGGTTGATGAAACTAGGCTGTAGATAAAAACACAAAATATATACTCAAAGCTGTGATCGGTCATATTTCCATAATGACTAAAACATTTCATTGGCTTGTGAGACAAAGCTCCTAAAGTTATGTGACACTTAGTGCATTATTGTGAGATGCATCATCTGAGAAGATGTTGTAGTGGCAATCAGTGGATTAGCTACGTGGGGGGGGGGGGGGGGGGGGCTCAATAATTTGACAAAAATAATACACATAGTATGCCACCCCCCCCCCTCAATTAGTGCGACAACGCTATGCCACTGGTGGAGATACTTACATGTAGTGAGATGTCGTCAGTAAATATCTTGCTCTCGGCTACATCAACCCTATTCCATGATAGGGCTAGGGACAGCTGACTGATGGGAGTCAACGCTTGCACTGTATGTGAAAACAGACAAAAAAAGAGAATGCCAGTTAAAGGGGCCCTGCAACCCAAATGCATGTTGACCTCTGTTCATCTGTATTAGTGTACACATTCAATATTTGTAAACGGTTTGACCCAAATATGTTTTGTATATTTTTAAACATTTTATCATATATTTGTCTTCATGTGGCTAAGCCCCACCTCCTAAAAAAACCCTCCAGAGCAAATTCTATTGTTGACCTGCAGTGACATCATTTGTCAATCACTGGTCAGCTACCATGCTATTGTGATTAGCCTAATCACAATAGCATCACACGGTTGAATAGAATACCAACTCACACAACTTCAATTACAATAGCTGTTGCTATGTCAGAAGAAAAGCACTGTCTAAGCTATTGCATGGAGGTATGCAGGGCATGCTTTTGTGTGGATGTTCTTTTTGTACTTTAATCTTTTGTTAATCTCATGGTAGCTGACCAGTGATTGACAAATGATGTCACTGCAGGTCAATAATAGAATTTGCTCTGGAGGGTTTTTTAGGAGGTGGGGCTTAGCAACATGAAGACAAATAAATGATAAAATGTTTAAAAATATACAAAACATATTTGGGTCAAACCGTTTACAAATATTGAATGTGTACACTAATACAGATGAACAGAGGTCAACATGCATTTGGGTTGCAGGGCCCCTTTAAATATCTCACAAACACTTATTTCTGCCAACCTTAAAGCAATGCTAGAATCTTTGTTGCCTAATTGTGGCCCAGTCAGTCAAGTATAAACAAGATTTGTCCAATCCTAGTGGCCCAAAACCTAAATCTGGTGGCCCCAAATAAAGAAAAACATTCAAAATTCTTTTATATGTGTTTGCCCATTCAGGCCAGTGAAATTTTAGCATCAATGAAATTTGGTGTCCCAAATAAAGCAACCATCTGGTGGCCCCGGGCCAGTGTGTATGTGCTCATTTTGGGCATTGCATGGTTAATGATAAAAATGTGTAAAAACTCACGTTTGAGAAGCGCGGTGAGGATAGCCAGATCCAGGTCGACTTGTTCTCCCTTCTGCATCTCAAATACGGTGAGGAGATGTTCATCCACCATGCACTGGTTGATCTTGTCAACGTATTCTTCCAGCTGGGGGTCCTCATATGGGATGCTCAGCAGGACGTGAAGCTTCTCCCTCAGGATCGGAAGACACGATGCCTTCAAACATCTCACTCCGCTGATATTTTAACAGAGGAGGAGAAAAGGATCAAACATAATTTTATTCTGAGAAAACAAACAAATATTTTGATTTTGAGAAAATATCAGAACAAGTACTGGTTGATCTTGTCAACGTATTCTTCCAGTTGGAGGTCCTCGTACGGGATGCTCCACAAGACATTTATCTTCTCCCTCAAGATGGGAAGACACGATGCCTTCAAACATCTCACTCCGCTGATATTTTAACAGAGGAGGAGAAAAGGGAACAACTAATTGATTAATGGCCTACATTTATATGCAATACTATATTGCAAGACATGTTGTGGTTTGCATGTAAATGAACCTGTTGACAGAGACCACCTGCTTAGAACAACAATTGCGTTCTCTCCTTCTGGGGTGGACCTAATAGACAGGCTTGACTGTGATCAGAAATTATCAAATTGAAAGGGAAATATAATTGGCGATATATCTAAAATAAAAAGTTAAACCAGTAATTGTTTTCCAAATACACATTTAAACTAATTACCCCCTTCCCTCTGCATGCTTTGTAGCATATGAGAGTATATCTGCAGCCCTGCCCGTGCCGTTACACAGGATGACGGGGGTCTTTCTCTGTACCACTTGCAAAGCTCTATCAATTAATCAATCCCTCTTTTAACAAAAACTTTACCAAAACTACAATAAAAAGTTAACCCAGTAATTGCTCTCTAAGTACACATTAAAACTCACCCCCTTTCCTCTGCATGCTTTGCAGCATATGATAGTATATCAGAAGCCCTGCCCGTGCCGTTTATACACAGGATAACAGGGGTCTTTCTCTGTACCACTTGCAAAGCTCTATCAATCAATCAGTCCCTCTTTTAACAAAAACTTGACAATTATTAAAATAAAAGTTAAACTTCCAATTGCTCTCTATAAAGTATACATTAAAACTCACCCCCTTTTCTCTGCATGCTTTGCAGCGTATGATAGTATATCAGCAGCCCTGCCAGTGCCGTTACACAGGATGACGGGGGTCTTCCTCTGTACCGCTTGCAAGGCTCTATCGATGGCATCGGTCCCTCCTTCCAGGGTTATCGTCACTACAGGGACACCTAGACCGCCCTCTGGGGAACAAACAGGGACAAACCATTTGGAATTTAGACAATGCTGCAGGGATCATACATGATTTAGAATTTAGACAATGCTGCAGGGATCATACATGATTTAGAATTTAGACAATGCTGCAGGGATCATACATGATATAGAATTTAGACAATGCTGCAGGGATCATACATGATTTAGAATTTAGACAATGCTGCAGGGATCATACATGATTTAGAATTTAGACAATGCTGCAAGGATATCATACACTTATTTTCAAGTCGAATTCCATGACTTTCCATGACCTTTATAGCAAAAATTACACGACTTTTCACCATTGTACGAAAACAAGGTTCTTTGGGTTTCTTTCAGTACTTTTTGTAACAAAATAAGTTCCAAAAAGATTTTATTTGTATTTCAGTGCTGAAGAAATACAGATAAAATTAAATTCCATGACTCATCAGATGATTTTATAATTTTCCCTGACTTTCAAGGCCTGGAAAACACAAAAGTCCAATTCCATGACTTAACAGGTTTTCCAGGCCCTGTATGGACCCTGAGTAGATAAATTAAGAAAGCTTCTTCACTGCTTTAATTTGAGCTATTTATCACACTGTTTCTAATGTTCAGTCTTTGGCAGCGAAAAAATTAATATTTTTATTTCGGGGGCTCCATTTTCGGGGGCTACTTTTCCAACTTTCGAGGGCTACAAATTTCCGGGCTCTTTTTCGAATTTCAGGGGCTACTAATAAGCTATAATGCTGCAAGTGATCGTTTTATAAGCATTTGATCACAATCCAAACAGAAAAATCCCGAAAATCAAAAAAAAAAAACAAACAAACAAATTAAACTTTTTTTTTTTCTTTTTTCTTTTTTCGGGGGCAAATTTTTTTTTTTCGGGGGCGAATTTGGGCATTTCGGGGGCGAATTCGCCCGCCGCCCCCGTGTATTTTTTCCGCTGGTCTTTGGATGAATGCCATAATCAATCCAGCACTTCATGTGCACTCTGTCCACTCTGTGTGGAGCATTCGCACTGATGCTTCACAAATAATAAAACAGATTTTAATTCTGGACCTGAAATTCATGATTTTTGTGGCCATGGAGGCCACAAGAAAAAATGAATACTAATGGCAAAACCTACAGTACTCATTCATTCCTTCATTCCTGGATGCCTGCCACAATAGGAACACCTAGATTAGCCTCTAAGAACACATATCAAAGTAATTGTATATACACATGTCTGCATTCATTTTGATCTTGACATTACGGTGTGAAATTTTGAATGAAACTGATCAATGAGAAATATTCAGATCACAGAATACAATGATCAGCTCTGAAAAATGTTCTACATTAGGGGGTAACTCACCGTGAGCCCCCAATGTATATTTGTCAATGCCCCTAACTCCTTTATAGCATTGCCAATTAGGTATAATTCAGACCTGCATAATTATCTGCACATTCTCAACTCCCCAGGGGCATACAAGCTCCACACAAGGCTTCCACACAACAAAGACAAGATGACTCAAGGGATGCCAGTGAGCTACTAATCAAGATCCTGAAAACTGAGTCATCATACCTACAATTATTTAAATAATTATGGGGAGCATGATTTTCTAGGTGACCAGCAGAGCCTAAATCAAGTTTTTTGCCGTAAAACTGGCATCATCTTGGAGGACCTAACATCGGGAGTAAGCTGAATGCACTCTTTGAGCCTTGCTCTCATCAGCAGCACCCTTCATACTTGAACCCTCACATTGAAAGAGAGAGCCTTATCCACTACACAACAAAGTTGCACAAAAGGCTTCCACACAATAAAGACAAGATGACTCGGGATGCCAGTGATCGGCTTTGCCTCAAAAACTGGCATCTTTGAGGACTTACCATCGGGAGAAAGTTGAATGCACTCTTTGAGCCCTGCTCTCATCAGTTGTTCCCCTCCGTACTTGAACCCTCGCATTGAAAGAGAGAGCCTTATCCACTTCACAACAAAGTTGCACAAACGGCTTCCACACAATAAAGACAAGATATGACTCAGGGATGCCAGTGATCGGCTTTGCCTCAAAAACTGGCATCATCTTTGAGGACTTACCATCAGGAGAAAGCTGAATGCACTCTTTGAGCCTTGCTCTCATCAGCAGTTCCCCTCCATACTTGAAACCTTGCATTGAAAGAGACGAGACTCATCCACTACACAACAAAGTTGCACAAAAGGCTTCCACACAATAAAGACAAGATATGACTCAGGGATGCCAGTGAGCTTTGCCTCAAAACCGGCATCATCTTTGAGGACTTACCATCGGGAGAAAGTTGAATGCACTCTTTGAGCCTTGCTCTCATCAGCAGCACCCCTCCATTCTTGAACCCTCGCATTGAAAGAGACGAGACTTATCCACTACACAACAAAGTTGCACAAAAGGCTTCGATCCACACAACAAAGACAAAATGACTCGGGATGCCAGTGACCTTTGCCTCAAAAACTGGCATCATCTTTGAGGACTTACCATCGGGAGAAAGCTGAATGCACTCTTTGAGCCTTGCTCTCATCAGCAGCACCCTTCATACTTCAACCCTCGCATTGAAAGAGACAAGACTTATCCACTACACAACAAAGTTGCACAAAAGGCTTCGATCCACACAACAAAGACAAGATGACTCGGGATGCCAGTGATCGGCTTTGCCTCAAAAACTGGCATCATCTTTGAGGACTTACCATCGGGAGAAAGTTGAATGCACTCTTTGAGCCCTGCTCTCATCAGCAGCACCCCTCCATTCTTGAATCCTCGCATTTAAAGAGACAATAGTTATCCACTACACAACAAAGTTGCACAAACGGCTTCCACACAATAAAGACAAGATGACTCAGGGATGCCAGTGATCGGCTTTGCCTCAAAAACTGGCATCATCTTTGAGGACTTACCATCAGGAGAAAGTTGAATGCACTCTTTGAGCCTTGCTCTCATCAGCAGCACCCCTCCATTCTTGAATCCTCGCATTTAAAGAGACGAGACTTATCCACTACACAACAAAGTTGCACAAACGGCTTCCACACAATAAAGACAAGATGACTCAGGGATGCCAGTGATCGGCTTTGCCTCAAAAACTGGCATCATCTTTGAGGACTTACCATCGGGAGAAAGTTGAATGCACTCTTTGAGCCCAGCTCTCATCAGTTGTTCCCCTCCGTACTTGTTCCTCTTCCCATCATCCACCATGATGAAGTGTGTGTGGTCGGGGTTGAGGGGGCAAGGCTGCCCTCGATGTTGTACGGGATCTACTTTGTACCTCACCGATCTTACCTCCTAAAAAAATACAAAAGTTATACATTTTAAATGAATTTTAAGACTGGGGCTCTCCCTTCAGCTTTTCTTTCGGGTGGCCAAAATTACACATCCATCATACTCTCACCATAGAATTGTGTATTGTAGATCCTAATTTGTTGGTGGCCAATACGGAGTTTCTAGCCCATTTCTAGTGGCCGAATGAAATTTCAGGTGCCCATTGGCACCAGGGCCACTGTTTAGGGCGAGCCCTGAAGATATAATAATTTAAATGTATGAATATCTAATTTATAATTATGTTGTCACTGATCTCGCCTCCTATCAAATTATCCAACTAATTTTAATTCATAGGAAAAACTGCAAACATATTTATTTCAGAGGTGAAATGGCAGCAACCACATTATAAGTGAACAATATCTCATGGCCTGGAGATATAAAGATTTTGACAAAAATGATCACGGTAAGAGAAAATCTATTAGATGATTTCAAACTTTACAGGAAATGCTCCTCCGAACACTACAGTTTTCGCTAATTTCTCAGGCAAAACTTATCTGTTTGCCATATACAGTAATCTCCGCTTAATTGCGTAGGCTTTTGCAAGGGATATTTTACCCAGGTGCTTTAACTGGTGTACCCAAATAAGTGGTAGAAGTTCCTAAATAAACATAAGAAATGTTGGGTCAAATGCTACCCCTTTAACAGGTGTACCCCTCTGAAGGTTACCCTATTAAGCGAAGACTACTGTACAGACAAAATAAAACAAATTTCTTTCAACTGACCTCATTATTCTCATTGATCAGCCTGTCTGTGCCTGCCACGTACGCCCAGGGTGGTATTCCAATCAGGGCCACCTTGGGGAATGGCTCCTTCGATATGCTGGACATGGCACGCGCCTCTCGGATCGCATTCCCAACAACTTTAGTAACTCCAACGTGTGTTCCACCGCTTAACACCCAAACAGAAACGGTCTTCATGGCCTGGTCAAAAGGAGTAAGAATTTCACATTGATTATATTTTTCATCAAAATTTAGAAAACTAGGACATTCCAAAACAACTTTTGTAACTCCAACATTTGTTATTATACTGAACAACAATACAGAAAAGGTCTTCATAACGTTTTTAAATAAAATAACAAATTCAAACTCCAATCATTGCGATTCAATTATAAGGAAATTAATCACTTCCGTAAACCCAACATTTGTACATATACACTAAAACGCCCACAGAAAAACATCATCTAAGATAAAAACTTGCTTTGTTGTGCTATATAAATAGCCACCATCGTTCATCATCATCATCATCATCATCATCTTCATCATCATTATCACCATGCACTACAGCAAGTGTAAATTAGTTTTTTAGACTAATGTAGCAGTCACACCGCCAAACCGACACGAGACCGAATAATTCGGGGACGTTTCGGGGACGTTCGGGGTGCTAGCGGTTTGGTGTCGGAGTGGTATCGGAATTGTCGGTCTCTTTTGTTGTGACTGCTAATCCCAGTTCGGGCTCTTGTCGGTGCCCGATAAAGTGGAAGTTCCGTCTGGTTTCGGTTTGGATTCGGTTTGGCGGTGTGACTGCTACATAAGACTCTGACCTTTATAAGACCTCTGTTAAACGTGGCCTGGTCCTGAGCATTGAGCTTGAAGTTCTTTGCTCCACCAGAGATTGAAATAACAAGCTGGGGAACGCTCAGCTTCCAATACTCCGTCAGCAGCTTCAAGACTACCTTAGGATCCGTGCTGTCCGATACTCGCACGTACTAAAACAAATGGAGAAAGAAGAAGAAGAGCATTTCTTTAAAACCTCTACCCGAGACATTATTTGGGAATATTCAGATTTCATTTATGACCCCTGTTCACCAAAAACAGTGGCAAAATTTAAAAGGGAAGTGAAGCTTCCATACCCCATTATTAGGATCCCTTCAGAATTACCTTTCATAAGATCTGACATCTCCTGAAACAGTCTCCCGGTCAGTTACAAACAGCCATGAACCTTTTTACTGCATGACTCTTCCTCTCAAGATAATATGGCCATTGTTAACACTTTGGGTGCCAATGTCACACATTTTGCACCATTTATTACCCATAATTCCCACTGGGCTGCCTATATCCCTGGCAAGCTAGGAGTTAATCTAGCAGTTGTTCCAGCTTTCTGATCATTTTTGGTCCCAATATTTTCATTTTAATACTATGATTACTCAGAAATAAGGACACACATAAATATGCAGCTAAACCTTTGTATAGTAACCACCTGAGGAGAAAAGGTAGCACATGTAGACTCTATATATATAAACAGGTTACATTATACAGTTGTCAACTGGTGGTGGAGGGAACATCACGGAATGTTCCATCCGAGGGATTTTAAATGTTATTGAGGGAAGATTATGAGTCCCAAGACGTAGTCGAGGGACTTATTTTCTTCACGAAATATCATTTTAAATCCCGAGGATTGGAACATTCCATGATTTTCCCCGACGATAAAGTTAACATCTGTTATATCATCTGGCTAAATCCGGGGGCTATATTCACATTCATGCATTACGTGTATGTGTACCTTTGGTTCTCATTATGACGTCATAATACAATCTCTTTTGCAGCGCGCGCCATGCCATACCTCTCTGGCCGGGTGACATACAAAAATGGCATGCCCATCACGTGGCCGTGTTTAGCCAATCAATGACGCGTATTTTACTAAGTCAGATGATATAACTTTGTATGTCTCTGCAGGGGATCACTTGGTAGCCACTATAGACAAGTTGGCTGTTATAGACAGGTGGCCAGTTCGACAGGTTGGCTGCTTCAGACAGGTGGCCACTTAGATAGGTTTAACTGTATTTAGTATCACCTTGGCAGGTTTGAGCGACGACCCTTCCTCTTTGAACACAACATGACCGTTGGCGTCCGATGGATACTCCCTGGTGTCCAGGTTTTGATCCCAGGATGACCGGCCCACAGACAGAGAATCAACCACAGCATCTTCATGATGCTGCCTTGTAAGGCGTCCACAACAGCATCTGAAAGAAATACAATGTATTAACAAGTTTATTGTAACAATCTCTGGAGGCTGATACCATGTTCAAACTATACTATTCATAGCTCTCCCTAATGCTTTTCTTTCAGGAGGCCAAAAGGACACATTAGATGATCAGATAGACGCCCAGAACGAGGATTGACTGCTACATCTTTATGATGCTGCCTAAGGAGGCACCCACAACATCTGGAGGAATTTGTTTTATGTTGTTATTACTATTTCTGTTGTTTCTTATCCCAGAAGAGAACAATTGCGATAGGCTTATACTTAGACTAGATCATTTTGTTTGATATCTTTGAATTCTTTCTTGGTTAAGTGGTGGCTCTTAAGAAAGAGCCGTTGGGTTGATGGGTCAGAACTATATCTTTGAATTCTTTCTCGGTTAAGTGGTGGCTCTGAAAAGAGCCGTTGGGTTAATACCCACTCTGCTTCCCCTGAGCAGCGATCACCGCTGGGATGACCTTTTTCAGGGAATTGATCTCGTTGTTGCAGAGGGCTGTGGTAAGTCTTTCCCGCCTGAAAGCCTGGATGCATTCCTGCAGCTCTACCGTATTGTACAGATGACGATCATGCACCCATGCAGTCCTTCATGACGGACCACACCATCTCGATGGGATTGAGATCCGGTGATTCCGCTGGCATCTTCCACCATTTGATGCCAATTTTGTCGCCATGAACTCCTTCGTAAGCTTGGACGTGTGCTTGGGGTCGTTATCCTGCTGGAAACGATGGTGCTCAGGACTTATATACCCTGATCTTGGACAGGAGAATATTAAAACTGTGCACATCTAGGTACTTACTGGTTGGGTTTCTTGGGATCACTAACATATCTCACACATTCTCTCTTCTTCAGATTATTCGTCACCCAGGATGAGTGCTTCAGGTCCTGTACATGGTAGATAGGCAGAAATCAAGACAACTTTGAATAATTTAATTCATGCATACATCTATACAACAATGCTAGAAATTAACTGGTTTGCCCTGTGGCCCATTGGGGCAAACAAAAACAAGATTCTTCACATTATAGTGGCCTGAATCTAGATGCATCAAACAAAGAAACACATTAACAATTCTGTTATATTTGGTTGTCCATTTGGATCAGTTGAATTTACATTAATGGTGGCCCAAATTGGATTTTCAGCAGCCCGAGGTCAGCGGGCCAGCGCTAATTTCAAGTATTGTATACAAGCTTGTCTGAAATCATTGTTGAACTACCACTAACTATTAAAGCTGTTTTTATCATTCATAACAAATGACACCACAAAACAAAAGATCATTAGTTTTACAACAAACATGGAATGAAATTTCATGTCCATCATTAAAGAAACAAATAAATGACCAACTTAACCCATCAAAATTAAACATGTAATCAAGCCTTATAACTCAGCATTTAAAGATCTTAAACACTAAAGGAAAAATTGTCTAGTTTGATAGAAATCTATTTTGCTTAAAATTACAATTTTGTCAATAAAAACAAAAGATTTTCATCTAGACTTACAACCATATCCACTAAAAAGTGTGTTGCCTTGGTAACAGCTTTGACGTTGCCCCATGTCGAGTCCTGTCGGTTGACCACTCTCCTCCTCAGTTCAGCCCTACTCATCTGACCATTTGTAGCATCAACAGAACTGTCTCTCCTCAGAGAAGTGCGTGTGACCCCATGGATGCTGCGCTGTATGCACACAGCCTCCGCATCAGGGTAAACCTCAGGCAGCGCCATGGCAATCAGTTACCATGGAGATGGAGGTGAGGAAGATGGTGATGATGGCAACCATACTATGAAACCCTTGATGAACTCATCCTCTTCGATTGACTGGTTACCTGTGCCTGTGGAGAAATCGTATTTGATTAATTCTCATCTATTTGAATAAAAATTATTATGAATTGTGAAGAGAGTCTAGATCATAGCCATAACAAGCAGTCTACACTTATATAAAGACAAAGTGATCTATTAACCTTGTAACATTCAACCAAGTCACTTGGGACTGGGAGTTTAATACACATTTCTCTTGTAGTTGTATTTTTTTGTTAGAAACAGAAGAATGAAATAACTTTTTGCATTTTTCGACTTGGAAATGTGCAATCTGGTGCATACCTAAGAAGTAAATTTGGACTTGACGACATGTACTATATGGCGTAATGAGCAAAAACTTTTTTTGTACATGTAGCTATAGGTCAGATTTTGTGGCTATAAGTCTATTTGTGAGTCGGAAATACTTATAAGTCGAGTATGCGCATGCGCTACCAAAACTCACGTAAAAATAGCCAAAGTATACGGTTACGGTCACGTAAGAATAGCCACAGTGAATTCTTATAGCCCCGAAATAATTAATTGATTCTTTGTAGGATTGACAACAAGTTGGTATACCTTCCACCTTTCAATTATTTGCAGGAAATAAGTTACAGCCAATTAAAAAAATTGCCCTGTACAAAAGGTACATGCCACTTTTGCCAGGATTTGCTCTATCTGTGTATGGTAGGTGTACTAGTACACATCGGCACTGCTTTTGGATATCAGCACCCTGCGTAAACTTTGTTTTTGCGCGTGTTGTGAAAAATTGCGCATGTGATAATGCGCGCTCCCCTTAGAACTGCAACATTGATCGAAATTTCAAAGAGAAATAATGCGTAGATCGTCCGCTACGGGTAAATTTGTGAAATTTTGAGTTGCGTGCATTGTCAATGGGAGTTGAGGGGGTGCCGGATAATAAAACACGGCGCACTCGTGAAGCCAAAAAACAACGCGCACGTTCGAAGACGATATCTCAAAATATACCTTATAAAAAAAATCGCAAATCTGATCATTGACTCTGCACTAGTATGACTATCGGAATCTGCACTATTTTCTCAATGTGTGAGTACATTTTTTTAAAATGTGTGCGATTGTTAAGTCTAAAACTGTCCAGGAATATCTTAGGGTGCCAATGTGTAGGTCACTCAACCATACAGTGATTTGCCATAGTTAAGACATATGGTAGGTGTACTACACATCGGCACTGTTTTTAATATCGGCACACCACGTAATATTTGTTTTTGCGCTTGTTGTGAAGAAATCGCGCATGTGATGATGCGTGCTACCCGGCCGTAGAAATTGAACTGTTCGAAGTTTGAAGAGAAATAATGCGTAGATCGTCCGCTACGAGTGAATTTGTGAAATGATGCCAACAAAATTTGAGCTGCGTGCATTGTCAACGAGAGTTGAAGGGGTGCCGGTATTAAAAACACTTCGAACTCGTGAAGCAAAAAAACAACGCGCGCGTTCGAAGGCGCTACCTCAAAATGTAATTAATACATCGCAAATCTGATCATCGCATCGGAATCTGCACTATTTCCTCACTGTGTTCGTAAAGTTTCAAGAAATGTGTACGATTTTTAAGTCTAAAACTGTCGGAAATGTTTTAGGGTGCCGATGTGGGGGTCGCTCAATCATACATAGTGCCGGACCATATATTCCACTCTGGAATTCACTGGCACTGCGTCATTGCATCAAATAAAACGGCGGCAGCTGCTAACTAGTAAGTAAAAGTGGTACTAGCTGCCTCAACATTTAAGAATCTGCTTGAAAAAGCAGAAATCTAGTGCATAGCTTTGATTGCACGAAGGCCTGCACGTTTATAGCCACAATCTGGAGGCAATTTGTGCAGTATTGACCAGACAACACAAGACAAGTAGTGAAGAGTATCCGAATTCGGACACTTGATCGATCATAGTATCCGAATTCGGATACTTCGCGCGAAGTAGCGAGGTGATCAAATCTATCAGTATCATTCATTTCAAACTAACCAACAAAGAAAACACACAAACACATACATTTTGGCACTTACGTCCTGCATAAACAAAATGAAGACAGAGTATTTTAGAATCCAAATAAAAGGAAGTAAATACAGTTTTCAAGAGACTGAGTCTGTCGTCTCGAGTCGTCAGGCAAATTAGCGTCGTTGGAGATTAGATTGCACGGCCGGCGCTTCCACAATCAAACATTGTTTACATATCAGCATGCAAATCGCATATCGGCGGGGGGATCCGGGATCGGATGGGGATCCCGCATCCGGGAGGGGAGGCCTAGGGGAGAGGCTGTCCGTCACCAACAAAATTCGCGGCCGAGACCGAGACCACTCATTTAGTATCAGGGTGTGTGTGGGGGGGGGGGGGGGGGGGGGGGGGGGGGGGGGGAGCGAGACCATTGGTTTAGATGGCTCTTAAGAGCTGACTACAAACACAAAATATAGGGTCTTTGGAGCTACAAAACCCTGAACGGGGTCTAAGGAGCAGACTAAAAGTACAAAATACATGGACTTGGAGCTACCAAAGACCTACGGAAACCCTCAAATGGTGGTCCAAGGGTCCAAGGAGCTGACTAACAGAAGAATAATGGACTTGCCGCTACTCAACTACCTAGCCAAGTCATTCCGGGGGTCTATGGAGCGGCAAGTTGTGAAAATCGGGTATCTTGAGAGCGGCAATCGGGTGTGAAAACGGCGGTCTGTAAGCATTAAACATTAAACATTAAACATGAGTGCCCCCTCCCGGGATGGATAGTACTAGGAGTACTATCCATGCCGAGACCGGCAAAAAATGGACCTTTCTGAATTGGGGGGGGGGGGGGGGGGGGGAGGTGGTGGTGCGTACGCACCCAACGCACCCCCCTGGCTACGGGCCTGGGTTGAGATATTTGATTGTCATTTTGAATTTTCTATACCCACTTTTAAAACAATAATTATGTAATCCTTCAGTTCCAATTAGGGGGATGCGTACCCCCCCCCCCCCCCCCCCCCCCCCAAACACACCCCCCTGGCTACGGGCCTGGGTTGAGATATTTGATTGTCATTTTGCAGTTTCTATACCCACTTTCTTTTCAAAATAATGATTTAATCCTTCAGTTCCTATTAGGACATAACTTAAAATATGATGATGTATTCCATGTAGTTGGCATTATTTAAAGGAAGTGTTGAGTATTGGTATTTCCCCCGATATTTTTTTGTGAGATAATGAAAAACTGACTGTCAAATTCGAAAGAACATACAATTTGAATGACAGAATAAACTTTATTTGATCAAAATCGGTTCAGAAACGGCTGAAATATCCATAAATATATTTGTATTCAAAATAGTTCACACCGGCCATCACCGGGCGATATTTAGACTTTTTAGACTTTTTAAAAAAAATGCTTGAACTGAATAGGTTTTTAAAAAGTCGTTGATGATATCTCTATTGAATCATTATTTTAACAAACATTAAATGCACAATTATGTATGAAAAAAGGCTAAAACCAATGATTTTTTTAAATAGCGCCCTCTTGAGTTGTAACGGCTCTTTTTGAATGATAACAGGGGTTTTACAGTCGTTTGTAATTATGTATACTTTTCGAGCATGGTGAAGTTATAACTATTACTTTGTACCATAATGGTGCAGGTTTGGTTACTAAAGTTAAGTTTGACCAATACTCAACTATCCCTTTAATTAATCCAATAAGCTTAATTTTTTGATGAAAAAAAAAATGTTTTGTGTGAACTAATTGCATTAAATTTAAACCGATTGTAAACATGGTCCTTGTACATGTATTTTTCACTTTGTTTGAAGTTTTATCATGATCAGAACATCATCACCATCACCACCACCCCCCCCCCCCCCCCCCTCCACGCCCCATCACCAAATCACCATCATTATCCCCACAACCATCATTCTCATCACAATCACCATCACCATCATCATCACCATCACCATCACCATCATCCACATCACCATCACCATCATCCATCATCATAATCATCATCATCCCCACAACCATCATTCTCATCACCATCATCATCACCATCACCATCATCATCACCCATCATCATAATCATCATCATCATCATCATAATCATTATCATCATCATCATCAGCATCACCATCATCACTATCATCCACATTCCACATCACCATCATCCTGCATCATCATCATCATGAATCATCATCATCATCATCATCATCATCATCATCATCATCATCATCATCATCATCATCATCATCATCATCATCATCATCATCATCATCATCATCATCATCATCATCATCATCATCATCACCACCATCACCATCACCATCACCATCACCATCACCATCACCATCACCATCACCATCACCATCACCATCACCATCACCATCACCATCACCATCACCATCACCATCACCATCACCATAACCATCACCATCACCATCACCATCATTATTCACATTATAATCCATACAATAATTTCATGCCATTATAAATCACTTACAAAAATCACAAGGGTTTAATAATTGTTTCAATATTTCCTTTATTTGAAACATGAATGGCAGGGGTTCAAAGTGACATGGTATATGGTCAGAGACCAATGCTTCTTGTCAGGACATATTAGCCAAAATTCTCATCAGAGGATCAAATTAAATGTTATTTTAGTCTATGGGCTAAATCTAACACACAGTTGGTAATGAAAATGAGTAGAAGGTACTCCATCAAATACTAAAAATGACATAATGTGAGACAATTTTCATTTCCAACCAAGGGATAAATTTCATCCACTGTTGAGAATTTGGGCCCATGTGATTTAATAACAAAAACAAAATAAACCTACTGTATAGCATAAATAATACAAGGTTACTATATAAATGTACATATGTTTACACTATTTGACAAAAATATATTGAAAAAATATTTGTACATAAACATGGTATAAAATGATTACAATATGATGGGAGGAATAACTGAGATGCTATGTAATAAATGGGTTTTTGCAAGGGAAAAACCTGAATTGTACAATGTAATAGAAGGTTAAAAACAACTATAAGTAAAAACAAAACAAAATGTACATTATACTTGTACGGTAACACATAAAAGTATATGAACAGTATTTTAAGAGTGACCACCATTACAAAGTGTCATCTTAATGGCCCGGTCAGATATCAACGGATATCGGAAACGTATGCCCAACGAATAGACAATTTGCGAAATTAAATTATCCGGTGATGGAAGTCGTCTCCATTGCTTCATGTACAAAACATAGAACAACGTACATCACCGGACAAGGAACGGACAAGAAACGTATAGAACGGATGGAAAATTTAGCTCTCCGTTTGACATCCGTTTGCGCAATCCGTTGATATGTGACCGGGCTATAAAATGGTGTGATCAATTCAGGCTGTTCTTGAAAATGAATCAATGTCACATATAAATGCAAACATTTAATCTACAACCTGTTTCACATTCTGCTACTTCACATGAGCTCAATCAATTAAACTAAGCATGATTTACACTCAAAATACAAGAGCCTTTACAATGCAAAAACAATCTAAACAGGGCTATCCCTTTATAGTTTTTCCTTCAGGTCACCAAAATGACACATCAGATAGACGGCCCACCATAGACTGCGAGATTCTAGTGGCCAAATGACATTTCTGCCACTACTAAGGGCAAGCTCTGCTTTTAAGAAAATATAAATAAAACCATTTATTTACATTATCTGTAAATGTAATGTTTTCTGTAAATGTAATGTTTTCTGTAAATGTTATGTTTTTCTGTAAATGTAATGTTTATCACACTGGAAAATATATGGATTCTGGAATGACTGCAGTATATAGCAAATAATGTGCCTCTTATCCATGTTCACAAAAACTTGCAATATAAAAGTTTTTATTTACAATCAATACTCTTTTTCATTCTAGAGTTTAACACATTTTTGAGGATCAAGTTTGTCTTCTCCCTCAAACTATTTCTTATATATTTATCATATTCACAGAGGTGATATAAGTATTACAAGAAGGGTTTCTTTTTGACAAATTAACAAAGTTTGGCAAAGTTTGGTCCAACAGTACAGTTAATATGAAATGTCTCTATCAATTATGTTTTAAAAATGACAACACTTGTTTTAAACATTTTTAACTATTCAATTAATCAAGTCAAAATATATTTGAGGGTTGAGGGATTCTAAAGGGACAAATAATTAATTCCTATTGCGAACAATTCTGACCAAAAGTGTGGCAGTCACAATCGAATTAGTCAGTCAAGCAACATTTTAAAATTCCACATTCTCTTAGTGATAAAGGCTCATCGTCATGGATATATTTGTACAAATATGATGCAGTAAAAAAAAAAAAAAATCGCATTACACAACGCTGAATAAACCAATACTGTATTTACACCATGCAGGCTTTACGCCATGGCAGAACATATATATATGTTTGGCAGTCATGGAGAATGAAGTTCAGTAATAGTACAATGCAAAGTTGTATCCTATCTTGACATTAAATTGTGCACAAAACAGAGAATCTCAACTAGGGATTGTGGTAAAAAGGAACTTAATACGAGATAAACTTCTACTTGTGTGGAAAGAATATAAAATGAATAATCACAAGATTTGGAAAGGAACTAGTGATAACACTACAAATGCACAATCATTCAGCTCAAATAACAACCAAAAGTGGCAAAATATGATTTCTTGAAAAAGTTTTTGAAAGTTTTGAGAATTTTTTTGCAACCACAAAGAAAGTTGAAATATTATGCATACAATCAGTAAAGCTATCGCCATTTTGTGTCTTACTCTACATCTTAAAAGGCCTGGTCACATACTACCGATTGGCGTAAACAGATGCCCGACGGAGAGAAAATTGTCAATTCGTTTGTCTCCGTTGGTATGCGTTTCTCGTCCGTTCCTGGTCAGGCGATGTACGTGATTCTATCCGGTGGAATCTTTTTTGCATGAATCAATGGAGACGACTTTCACCAACGGAAAATTTGATTTCGAAAAAATGTAATTCGTCGGTCTTCCGTTTACGCTATCCGTTGATATGTGACCGGGCCTTAAACAGTGAAACTTCATGTACAACTATAGTACAGTATATCTTGAAAATTCTGAGATTGAGATATGGATATACATGTTTATTGTACATACACTAAACTGCTAAATCGTAACGTGTTATTTCATCTCGTACGTCACCTCAGCACCATAATAATGAATATTCTACATGAAATACCATGTCAAAATGCTAACCATTTTGTAAAGAGATATAAACTACTATAAATTGGAACGAGTAATACTTCAATATACTAATACAGTAACATTCGTGAATACCATCAATATTGGAGGGTACATATATGAACTAGTTGGTAAACAACTTGCTGTGGTTTAAGACTTTAAATCAAGTATTCATGAGGCTACTCATGATAAAAATCAATAAATCATTGACCATTTTAGAACTTGAAATATTCCTAAATGTTCACAGCTGATAGAGAATAAAACACCATGCTTATTCTTGGAATAAAATAAATACAACCTTTTAAATACCTGGCATGAAAGCTGGAAAGAACAATAATACTACTACCAACTGGAAACATTTAACGTTCATGATCATCAGACGTGTTCTGAAAAAATAATATATATATACAGGCAATATATATTTTCCTCCCCAGCTATACAAAGTATGAGTATACCTATGTGAGTGAGTTGAACAGAAAATAAATAAATAGCAATATGGAGGAAATATGAATGTTGAACATATACAGCATACTGTAATAATGTAACTGTAATGTAGCTATGAAACGACATCAAAATGGAAGACTTGACCATATACCGTTTCTTCAACTTGCATAATAGAATACAATACAAAACATTTTTTATTATACACGTAGTAATACCAACTGTTTGTGTGTATCACAAAACAATGTGACATTGCCTTGCAACCCTGTATGTACGAGTACCCATCATTTAATCCGATCCCTACGAGATTCTGAAATCCCCATACACTTTGTACATAGCCCACTCGGTTCCCGTAGGCATTTTGGGTTAACAACAAATCAGTTTACCTCTACATTCTCTGTCTGAAGGTAACAATATTATACTTGGAAAACTTTGAATACTTGCATAAACCACCCATATCGTCCATAATCTGATATATAGAAATACATTCATTGAGTTGTATTTGAATTAATACCTTGTTTTAAATTGCCAAATATTTAACAGTTATTGTTTGTTTTGTTTTTAGCGTGCAGCACTTCTCTCTCTGTTGGAGGTCAATTTTAGAGTTGTCTGAAATTTGAATATGAGCTACGACAACCCAGGTCAGTTTCATGCCCATAAATTAATGTGAGAGATTTTATAAACAAATGGCAGCTTTCGAACCAGAAACATCATTTTATAGAATGAACAACCAACAATGTTGCATTGATACCAAATGAAAATGAATTGGAATGGTAAAGGGCTGAAAAAAATGGCGTCTCTGACACTTCAGAATGACAGCTACATACTTTTCTCCACACCAGCAGGTTGCAATTACCTAGCGTACAGGATCCACGCAAGTTCACTGAACACTAATTTTGATTTAATTTTATTCTACATCAGCCAAATAATAAAAAATGTGTTGTTAGGTTGGTAAACCAATTAAGTGACCAATCTTTTTCCATTTATATTCACTTCTATTGAACCTTTATGGTAATACTCTTATTTCCAGACACATGGATTTTGTCTCTTATGTGCGTGTATCTTGCAATAAAACATGAATCCATCGTACATACCAAGAAAGTTTTGCAAAACATATTGGCATTTGTATAAATATTTAGACATTTACAAAATAATTGGCAGTACTTCCTGGAAAGAATGTTCACCACAGTACACAGAAGAAAATATCATGAGAGCATGGCAGCTAGATGTCAACATGTATGCTAGTCCTACTCACGTCAACACTAAATGAGCTTTTACATGTCCATTTCTATGGTCAATTGCTTGACCGCTTGCTCAAGCTTCTTGGTCTTCTGTTATATATCTGCAATCAGTTCGGCTCAATTCTTTCTGGTATAAAGCAACATCCAGTACTAGAAATAGACATAAGAACAAACACTAGATGACCACTTCATGTCAACACTGAATGACCTCCTCGGTGTCCAGTTCTTTGGTCAACTGTTGGATCTCTTGCTCCAGTTTCTTGTTCTTCTGACACATCTGCATGTAGTTGAGCTGCAGCTGCTTCTGGTAGGCGATGACTCTCTGCTTCTCCTCCTGCCAGATGCCGTACTCCTGTCTGAACTCCTGCAGCTGCTGATCCCGATCCTCCTTCAGGCATGCCATCTCCTTCTTCAGGTCGTTCACCTCCTTCTGGAGCTGGCCCGCTAGCTTCGGGTCCGTCCGCTCAAACTTTGGACGATCAGGGACAGACGGGACCATGGACATCTTGGCAAGGTTCATGTGGCTTTCGGACAGAGTCTTCACACCTAGGGCTACCTTGTTGAGCCGCTCCTTGAGGCGAGAGTTCTCCTCGCGCAGAGATTTCACCTGCGATTCTAGCTGGTGCTTGGCTGCCCTCGTCCCAGAGAGTTCTCGATCCAGAGAGCCTGCTCTCCGACCGTTCTCAGGGTGCTGCCTCTGCACCCTGTCCAGTTTGACCTTAAGGGCAGTCAGCTCTGCATCACGCTCACCCAGCTTGTCCCTGATGTAGGTGATCTCTGCATTGCGCTGGTGGAGCTTCTCCTGACAGGACTTCAGCTCACCCTCCTTCTTCTGGAGGATGGAGTTGGAGAGAGCGGGACCGGTGTGCCGACCCTGGGACTGAAGCATTGTGACCTGGTTCCTGACCTGCTTCAGCTCCTGTTCCTTCTTGCCCAGCCTGGCCTGTAGGTCAACTTTATCCTGTTCCAGCCGTCTAATGGCCGGACTCGCTTTCTGGTCGGCACCGCTGTTGCGGTCGACAGCCCTACCGCGATCTCGTACCCGCGATTGAAGCCGCTTGATCTCACTCTCCTTCTCAGCAATCCTCTTTTGTAGACGGCTGGATTCCATGTCCTTCTCCGTCTGCAATTGCTGCAGCTTCTCGATAGTCCTTCCAAGTTCTAGCTCTATCACATCAGTCCTAGAACCTGAAGAATTTCCTGCAGAGCTTCCTTCAACACTGCTCTTTGTCGGCACTATCTTCTCTCTCTCTTTGAGAGCCGCGGTCATCCTTTCATTCACTTCCTTCAGGTATGCGACCTCACATCTCTCCTGCGCTGTTTCCTGTTCCTTGACCTTGAGGAGTGCACCAAGACGGTCAATCTCCTCACCCTGCTTCTTGACTCTAAGCATCAAGCTGTCCCTTTGGTCAGCCGCCTTTTTGCCATCGGATCTGACCTGAGATAGTTCTGCATCTTTCTTACTCACAATATGCTGCTGGTCAGTAGCGTGTGTCCTTTTGCTCAATTGCAACCTAACTTTATCAAGCTCAACCTGGAGTCTTTTCACATTGTCCCTCTCCAATTGGAGTTCATCGTTGGTGCGTTTCACAGTGTCCTCCAACCGCTTCACATCGTGTCTCTTGTTTGCGACTTCCTGCTGGCTTTCAGCTAATACTGTTTTCTGCTCCTCAAACTTCTTCCCGTGTTCCTTGACTCTTAGCAGTTCTTTCTGCATCTCTTCCAGTCTTGTCCTCAGATGTTTTCTGTCCTGCTCCAGTTTGTAGATCTGCAAGATGTGGAATATAAAAGAAATTCTATGTCATATCACCTTTGTACTTTTGTAATTTCGTTGATTACATTGCAGTAATGCACTAACTACGCTCCACCCATGCCTGACTCATTGGTGTTAATCTTACACCTGTTTAATGACAAAAAGAAAGATCCTCACACAGCTACATGTACGTGCATTTCATTCTTTAAAACATAGTATTAATTTAATATACAAATTATAAATAAAGTATTAAAGCAAACAGTAGATAATATACTGACATACACTGTTGTTTAAAAGTTTTAATTTATTATTTGAAACATTATTTTTTTGGCACGCAGTAACAGTTTAATAGGGTAATTGTAGGATTGTAGTGTTAGGTTAATTTCATTAAGTGAGGAGGGGGGGGGGGGTGGAATCATCATCTTCAAAGTAGGTTTATATTCTTTTCCCATTTGGAGTGCACATGCATTGGTCGCTAACAGCAGCTGGTTGTTATCATCATAGAAGGCTTGTTACTGCAAGACTATCAACTAACATGTTTATTTTGCCCAACATACAGATTTTTTTTTTTAATGAAGAAAAAAACGCTGCCCCAAGGAATTTACTCGCCCCAAAAATCTTACTGATGGAGGGAGTGGGTAGAAATCCTAGGGCTTGGAAGGGTTATGTCCTACAGCACAATAAAAGTGTACAATCACACACTCCCTTTTGTGATTATTCTCTCTGTGAAAATGTGCAGTGCACTATGATTTGCCAAATCCAGCAAGCAATTTTTTCTTCTCGTTTTCCAAAAGATATTTGCCTGAACTAGAGTTCCACTTTAACCCCTGTAAAATGAGCAAAGCGCTAGTTGGATATGAATAAACCAATCACGAGACAAAGGCCTCTTGAGAGTCTTAAAGGAAGTCGTTATAACAGAGACTGAGTGATGCTCAGGTATTAAGGATAATCCATTGCTGACATATACGTATGATTCAGGACATTAGCACCAGTGATTAGATATCCTGTGTGGTTACACGGCTTATGCAATCAAACCTCCCTCTGTGGTTAGGGTTAGGGTAAGAAAGAACAAATAGGTCTGGAAGGAAACCCTAAGGAATAATTGAAGAGTGACACAAGGTGTGTCGGGAGACAGCTCCAGAAGATGGCTGTTGAAGAATTTTAAAGTTTTTACTGATGAATACAACAACCGTTTTTTTGTTGGCCAAAACAAGAATTGGGTGACCCCCGACCAAAGCTAATGTTAAATGTGGTTGGGGGCAAATAAGATTTGGCATAAGTGAATTATGGTGGTCCGAAAGTAAATTTTTGGTGATGCTGTACGACTTGTGTGTCATGTATAAAAACTGGGAGTAGTTATATAACGGGACCATCACCTCACATTATAACTGTCAACAGATAGCCATTAGCAGCAATTAACACGGATTGACAAGTTAAATTATGTTGCCTGAGCAGGCAATTATGAGTTAATTAACTCTTCCAAATTCTAACAAAATTTGACTGTTGGTGGAAAGAAAGTCTCTCCAGATGAACTGCTGATGTACTTCATTTAGTAGTTCATTAACACATTCAATAATTTGTTAAGGTATTTGATATAACATTCTCCAAAGACACCAACCCGAGCATTTTGGGGACCAGTCCTGAACAAGTTAATGTGACACTGGAAATTAATGGAATGTCCTGCGCATAGTTTTAATAGTATATCAAAATAAGGAATACAGTTAAAGTTTGGTTAAAGTGTTAACACAAAGCTCCTAATAGAGAAAATTAAATTTAAATTTTCATATCCTTTACTCAAAACCCCCAAAATCCTTAACTGAGGCTATAGAAACACTATATTATCTAGAAATTCCCCTCTTCCTTTATACTCCATAATGATGGCATCAAAATCTGGCATCAAAATCTGTGTGTTCCCCCTATATTTATATAATTATATCCTTCTTACCTCTTGTTGTTGAGCTCTGGTCTGTGATTGGTTGCCGTCTTTCTCCTGCTGGAGCTGTCCCTGGAGACGGGAGATGTTGGCCTCGTAGTCCCTCCTCTTCTCCTGGTGGACCTGGAAGATGGTCTGTTCGTTGACCTCCATGGTGTCCCGCATCGTCACCAGCTGGTGTTTCATGTCCTGAAATCATCAATATTGAGATTATTATGTAACTTATGAGGACAGGGTTTAAACAGGTACAATATGTGAGGGGCTATAGCAAAACCCTGCACTTGTCGGTAAAAATCAAAACATAGTAGATTTTCATAAAAGGCCTCACCATGAGCTTTCAATTGATGCTTTGTTCTAACAAATTGGTCAATAATTGGCAAAGATACAAGTGTTTCAATTTTACAATCATAAGTCTTTTACCCACATTATGTGAACTTAAAATGCCCATTTCTTCAAAACATGAATTACCGACAAGTGCAGGGTTTTGCTGTCACAATCAGTCACATATACTACAACAGGATTAACAAATGCAGGATTACAATAAAGTTCACCTCCATTGCGCCTCTTATCACCGCAAGCTGATGCTTCATGTCCTGAAATAATAGATACAGAGATTAAGATGTAACGTGAGGAGTTCTTCTTCCAAAACTCATCATGTTTGATTAATAAAGACAAAGAGACACAGATGAAAAGGTGTCCAACTCACTAGCTGAAACTAAGGGTCATAATTATAAATAACATGCAGTCAATCCTATGTTTAGGGACCACCTAAAGGTAACAAGGAAAATGGCTCTTGTAGACAGGTGAACTCTATGGACAGATTCCATAGAACTGTTCAACTCTGCAGCGAGATCACTTTTGGTGGTCACTATAGGCAGGTTTGACTGTTGTTATAGGCAGGTGGTCACTATTGGCAGGTTTGGCTGCTATAGACAGGTGGCCACTAAGACAGGTTTGGCTGTATAAAAGGATCTTGTTATTTAGATTATAATAAATATTCTCCATTGTTACCAGCTCAAAAACCACAGAAAAGTTTTAATAACATGTTCCACAAAATAAAATACAGTGATAAAGACAGAACCAAAGGATATCTAACATTCATTTTACACAACTACATGTACATTACATTCATGTGTACAATAATACAGAAACACTAGGAACTAACATTTAACTGGTATACAATGTATACAGATATGTAATAGAAAATTTAGGGGGAATATGAAAAACAACTAACATATAAACCAGTAGAAACAGACACATATAAAATAGAGAATTTAAGCAATTAAAAAACATCCATAATTTGATAGCAAACAGCTAATACTGCATGATCCACATAAAGTGTTATTTCATCCACCTACTCATGTAACCATTTTTTATTGGATTAAATTATGGATTTATCTTGTTCGCTACTAGATTTTGCAATACCCATAGAGTTGATACAGGGCCCACTAGGTTCCCATAAGTAATAGGTTAAATAAAAACAAACTCTGTATTTCATTTCATTAAATTATGTTTCATTCATCTTCTATTGAAATATATTACAAATAGCTGTTGATATATTGCCAATCGGATATACATTGTACTTTATACTAGTATTCCTCATGAGTCTTACCTCATCGCAATGAGATTAAGTATCCTATATGAATTCAAAGTGCAATTTTCAATGAATACAAAAAGAAGTTGTTTTTTTCCAATCATTTACAAAAACATATATCTGCTAGCATCAAATGAGAATAGCAAGTACAATTAGTACAATAACTTAAGTTCTAATATTTTTTTCTGTAATGGTTGCAGCCAGCATACAAATCTGCATCCATGGACTACATATTTTCTAATCCTACGAATAAGAACAGCAACCAACATAAAATCTGCACCCACCATCTACTGTATAATCATAAAAATACAAACAAATTAAAAGTTCTTACCTTAAACACAACCAATCAAATCACATGACCCACTAAAGGCTAAATTTAAATGTGTCCATTAACAGAGTAACAACAAACATGATCAGTATTCTTCATGGCAGATCCAATTAAACGCACTCCATAATGAATATTGTCGCATAATGGTACATCCCCCATATCACATTTGTAAGTGGCTATCGGTGAATAGCTTTAGCGATTTAACAAAGGCATACATGCATGATGACCAAATGGCAGCTGTGAATGCATGCTTGGGTATATCCGTTTAACCCTTCAAGTACCGCTCTATGAAAATAACATTGTACTAACTGTACCAAGTGTACAATAGGGATTAGGTATGATTACCCCACTTAAGGATCTTGATAGTGACGATGTCCATGTCATGACAAGTTGACTAATTAAGCCAGAGAGTCAAACCAACGTGTGGGCGACAGTGGTGTAGGAATAGAGGGGCTCGGGGGGCAAGAGGGGGCTGATTAGTGGTCAGCTTCCATAACATTCAAACTGCATGGCCACAATCGCTCTGTTATTATTTGTCATAAATCGATAAAGATATCTAACCCTATTAGAAACCCTAATCTAGTTCTAAATTGAACATGTATACTTTCACTAAAAGTTTTAAAGGACATTGGGCATCACATCATTAGAGCCCTAATTGTCACCAAAGCAAATATCACATCACCAACTGACTGTTTATATTCCCCTTCTCACTAACCCCCCCCCCCCCCCCCTTAAAACCCTGGGGGAAAAATAATTACCACCATTTTAATTTGTGCTAAGGCAGCACACCTTCTCCACACCCCCTTTGTGACCTCTTACCCCTCCCCCCCCCCCTAACCCCTAACCCTTTGCCCCTTCATATATGTGTTGATTCTGACTATGCCCCTGGTAGGCGACAAGTGTCTCGCAGGCTTGCAAAATCCCACCTGGCGTCAATAGGGACTTAATTGTTTGCCATGTGGACAACATAGCATGATGGCCATGTAAGCTGGGACATGATGATGTCAATAGGATTTTAACATTGCCTATTGGCCATGTGGTTTTTATAGACATCATCGTGTTATAATTTCTCCTGCCCTCTGTCTACTGCTCAAATCAAGAACATAGCGTTAAGGGTTTTGACATTCCTTTTGGCAGCGGATGGGGAAATATGGCCATTGGCATCACTACGTCCTAGTTTACGTTCAACTGGGACAAGCATGACCAAGCATGACCAACAAAGGTTTTTCCATCTTTAAACCTCAAAGAGAGTAGTATTTATCTTAGGAGTGGACTGAGAGATGTTCTGACATCGAGTAAAGTAATCCCTGCTATAATTGAAGAATATTACTCTTCTTCTACCCTTTAATAGAAATTGCAATGATGAAGCAGTAAGCAAAACCATGATGCCTCGACAGTAGCAATGCCGCTGTGTCCCATGATTATCCAACAATTGATGTATCTTATTCTGATTAATTCAGGAATCTAAACATACAGAACATTGAAAAGAAGCACTGAATACAGAGTATGAAATCAAGTGAGTGAACCATATTTTTATATCCAAAACAACGATAAAGCCGTTTGTTACAAATTCAAACTAATTGAGATTAAAGCTGTTGAAAAAAATCAAAATCAAATAATAAGAATGTTTTACTTGTAATCATATCTTTTAAAAATAAAACTTGATATGCAAGGTAAAATACAAGGCTATATACGATGGAAGCTTTATTTGATAAATTGTACAAATGGCTTTATCGATTTTGTGTACATAAACCCTGAAATTTTACTCCCTCATTTCCCCTAGACTAGTTGATGTAAGCTGCAATGATGCGGCAGTAAAGTTGACAAAGCTACCATGCTGTGCAGGAAAGGTGACTGTGAAAACCGGACTCGATATGTATATGTACACGGAAAGGCAAAATTAAATTCACGTCTGCCTGTTTTGTCATCTGGAAGGCGTATTTATTGATACTGTATCAACATTTGGCTCTATTCAAGTCCAGGGGAGAGGCAGATAAATCAATTTCTAGATCTGCAATATTTTTTGCCTGATCGAAGAAAAGTGCAAAGGAAATATTATTGTTGCACAGATAGTTTAATTTACCCTTTCTTAATGGAAATTCATTGAAACAAAAGAAAATTAATGCATGTCAGAAAGTGCAAGTTAACTGTGCTGTGTGCAGTGTGCCCCACCGTAGTTGAAGGAATTTGTTTTGTTTTGTTTTGATTAAAATTGGCAGTAAACTGATTTTAAAGACGTCTGTTTTTAAGTAAAATTGTAAATGTTGACTAAAATAATAATTGAACATATTTCAAATAATTGAACAAAGCTCACTGACATAAAAATAAGAAAGATTGAAGATACAACAAACAAAAATTACACCATGAAAATAATCAATGACAAAAGAAAACACCGCAAGGCAAAACTGCTCCCCATAGAGAAGGAAATGTGCACCAGGCATGACGAAAATAATATGCAACAGCAAAAGAGGACAAAAATTAATAATTCAATAAATTACAAACCTGTGGCTTCTTGGTCTGAGGGGCAAGCAATGGGAAAAAAAAGTAAAGGAAAAACATGCAAGTTAAACAATTAATTAATTAAATAAATACTATTACAAGTTTTTAACCCATTCAGGACTGGTCCAGGCCTGGGTCTATGGAGAATACGTGTCGTAGCAAAATCAATCGGCAACAAACAAATACTAATAAAACTATTCTCAAATGTAATGAAGAAAAAACATTTGATAACATGTCAACATATGGCACAGTCTGTTTTCACATACAGTATAACCTCAGGGAAAATTCTATTTTTGAGCCTGAATAAATACATGCGAACATTGACCTAATGTACATGCAGTAGCATTAAACCTTTAAGCTGTGGATATCATATGGCCTGGAAATACGGAACAAGATTGGGCAGGAAATTAACATGATATGAAGACAAACATTTTGTTCATGAATCATGAATGATTTTATACGAAAAGGTTGTGTACATAGTGCTCTTCTGTAGCATATGTGTGTTCTTTTTATTTCATTCATTTTCATGATATGCGTGTATCTAAATAGCCAAACATAAGAAGTTGCCATGAAATTGTCACAAATTGCAAGCAAATACTATAGTTAAACTGATATCCAGCAAATATTTGTGTGCATGACAACAAAAGTTACGAAACTAACCAGTACCTTTAAAAATGTAACTGCATCAATCCCTACAGGCTACAGTATGGTTCAAATGTTGGTTTTGTATCTTTGCCTATCTTGTTTTTACTGAGCCTGTAACAAACAAATCAGTAGAAGTCATAAACGCTATAGTGCCCTACTGATTGTCCCAATTTAGCTGACGTCAGTCCCCAATGGAGCTAATACTCAAAACGATCTGTCAAATTAGTCCAGTTTGCATTTCTCTGCCTCTTAATTACCAATCATGGGCAGATTGCACGTCGCTACTTGGTTCATACCAGCTATTGCAAATCTACCATTGCTCAATCGCTATACATGTATGTACAACACTAGGCAAATAGTCAACTGTGTTTGTACTTAAATATATCACACTTTAATTCCTTTGTTTACCGAATGTCACTCGCACAATTGCCATCCCGCACATATTCTAAAAAGGCAATTATTTTTCAATTATTCTGTGAGCACAAATAGAAACAGACTGAATGCCCTGGATTAAATGCAATATAATGTATTAAACAAATCCGTCAGAAAAAAAATTGCATGACATATTGTACTAGCAAGGTTGGGATTAAACAATTTCTAGAATGGCCCTACTATTCAGCGAAAAGTACGGTCAACACTTTCTTTTCTGTGTATGCTAAGTTTGCCAAATTGTACTGATGTACATGTACATAGTCTATAGTTGCACAACAATACATTCCAATATGGGCAGTATTTCATTTTGTTTGCATGACATACGTGTACAAGTAGTTTGAGTTCACTGGAATAGGAATTGGCTTTAAAGTTAACAACCAACCTCTTTTTTTTATTAAAAAGAAAAAGTTTATCAGTAATTCTGCCTTCTATTCAAAACGCAGTTTCCTTTGTAACCTGAAAATATGGAAATAAAAGGCTCTGATGAAGGCCATGGACAAGTTTTGTGCATATCAAGGATGACAAAATGACAAAATGCTCAGACTAAAGTCTTAAGTTCAAAGGAAAGAGTTAAAATTACAAAGAAAAAAATGCTAAAACAAGGATCATAACTGGGAAGAGTTAAAACTAAAAGGACAAAAGGCTCAGATAAAGGTCTTAAGTCCAAAGGAAAGAGTTAAAACTAAAAAGAAAAAAGGCTAAAACAAAGATTATAACTCTAAAGGAAATAGTTAAAACTAAAAGGGAAAAATGGCTCTGAAGATAAAAGTCATAAGTCCAAAGGGAAGAGTTAAAACTAAAAGGACAAAAGGCTCAGATAAAGGTCTTAAAAAGAAGAAAAAAGCTCAGATAAAGGTCTTTAAATCTTAAGGGATGAGTTAAAACTAAAAGGGAAAAAGGCTCAGACAGAGATCACAGGGCCCAGATGAGTTAGCAGCATGAGGGACCTCATATCCGAGACAAAGGAGAAACAAAGATGACTTTTGAATGACATCTGATGTGACCAGGGGGGCCTTAGTGGATGCGACCAGGGGGGCTTGGTGGTTCGGCACATGAACCCGCATGAGACCACTGGTTGGGTGGTTTGCTGCTTCCTGATGTGCCTCTGTCCTGGCCTCGCAACGATTTATTCTCTACCACATTATTTTGTTTTCATGTACAAGAACTGAGCCCATTAGAAGCCAAAAATACTATTTTAGACAAATCTTAGTTATACATGTAGTCTGTAACCAAACAGTTAATAATTGTTAAGCTCTATGGTTGTTGATTGAATAGGGCTAAATCAATTTTGGTTTTAAATGCTCTTTAAATGTTTACGTTCTATATTATACATCCTGTAGCACCTTGTAATTGTGTGCAACACTCCAGACTTCATGCGATAGGATTTTTATATCGCAGACTATCGCATGCCGTATTGAATTTAGAAGAGTTAGTCTCTTCAATATGCACTGCTTTAATTCCAGACAGCACCAATAACCTAACTTTTGTATTTAAACATGCATAGACTGTCAGACAAAAGAAAATACTCACTGAAATCAACCAAAATTGGCTTATAGTAAGGTCATGTTGGACTTTTGTAAATAAAGTGTGCTTATGATTTGTTTAAATAGATACATCTTTTCAACAAATATACTTGTGATATTCCAAAATCAAATTGATTTTTTTTTTAGTACAAGATAATGTACTTCATTTTTAACCAAAACAATATTGTTGCCATAGTCATACAGAAAAAAAATCTGATATACTGCTTATGTATGTCACACTGGAATAAATCCCCATCAATGACCAATTCTAAATAAATAATACTACAATGTATTTTGTATCAATAGGCTACTGCACTGCATATACATGTATATGCATTCATAAAAAAGATGAATCCTTGTTGACAAGAAAGGAAATTCATCATTCCAAATGCATTCTCTAAAACACATATATTGCTAGGTATTCACTCATGTTGACAAATTACTTTAATTTTGTTTCCTTGTTGCTAGATAAACATTCGCTGCATAAATAAATCACATTTCAAGCATAAATTTGTTCCAACCTATCAGGCAGAGTATGTATATCAAATTAACGTCATTAATCATATTGTACCACATCACAGTGTCCTATTTTCCTTTCATCAAAATGCACAGAAGACATATTGTTTATCACATCTCGCATATTTGCTGCATAAATCATACAATTACTTTGTGTACCCCTTGTTTTCTATCAGACTTGGTATCTAAGGCAATGTCATATCAACATTACAGGGGCCATCAATCAACACAACAGGTGCAAAATGGCCAGGGTTGATTTCACAGTTTGTTTATGTTAACATTTTATGATAAGTAGCATCATAGATAAATAGGTAAAAGGGAAATGTTTCAAATGATATGGATATATCATAAACAAACATGATGTGTATTATGTTTCACTACCAAATATGTGTGCAGGAAAGAAACCACATTTTCCCCTCCATATATCCATACGTGTGTACTTTTCACCTTAAATTTGGTTCCCTTTATAACAACAAAATTGATATTTTGCATACATGTATTATTAGAATTACTACCAAAAAATGTTTTTCCAAGTAATTATTTTTCAAGCCAGGGCATCCCGAACAAACAACAGGTCATTAAGAGTGTGAGGACTCTTCATTCTCTTGTTAGATAAACTGACCATTTGATAATTTGCATGCTTCAGAAAAACAGTTTTCCAAGTAATTATTTTCAAGCCAGGGCATTCACTGGACAAACAACAGGGCATAAAGTGTTATTCTGCAAATAATTTCAAGAGTGGGTAAGGACTCATGATCACTCTCCTGTTAGTTTAAATGACAATTTGATAATTTGCATGCAAAACAGTTTTCCGAGTAATTCTATTCAAGCTTGGGCATTCACCTTAGAACAGGTCATGAAGTGGTATAAAAACATCAACATCAAATAAAAATGTAGGAGGCCTAGTTCTGCAATATTCCAAAAGTTTATATAAGGCCATAAGGGACTGTTATTTTCTTGTCGGATTAACAGACCCACTGATTGGCTAACAAATGGAAGAGAATTCATATAAATGCACTACACACAAGGAAATGAGTGAACAATGCCAACCATTCATCTGCTGACCAGTTAAGAAAATAGAATCTGATGTGATTAGAAAATAAAGGCAGAAGGCCAAATAGTGGAAATAATGGTATGGTTCACTGGGTCTGGGGTCAACATAATTTGAGGTAGATACAATTAATTGCACTTTCTTTCAGGGAATTCTACATTATAAAAGAGAAAAAAGAACATACAGTATTAGCTATATGAGCTATTATATTGAGTGCCTACTGGCTTGCAATATGGGGTAAGGTTAAATTGTACTGTCGAGTAAGGTTTTGAACAGGCAGAAAAATAATTTCATCATCTGAACAAAAATAATATTCCAGATTGGTTTATCTAGGGATTAACACTTTGATTGCTGAGATGCAAGCTCTATGGCATTTGCATGCATTGTGTAGTGCAAACACACTCAAACCTGTCAAGTGGCTACCTGTCTATGGCAGCCAACCTGCCCATATTGGCCACCAAAAGTGATCCCCTGCAGAGAAAAACAGTGTTATAGAACATGTCTATAAAGACCATCAGTCTACAGTGGTCTCTTTTCCTGTTTCCCTTGGGTGGTCACTGTACACAGGTTTGACTGTATGCAACATTGGCACTCAAGAGGTTAAGATATATGCAAATTACCTGAACTTTGTTCCTGAGAATCCTGTTCTCCTCGGCCATGTCGGACTCGTCCCTGATCGACGACACAGACACTGGGACGTAGACGTTCTCCTTGTCGCTCTGCTTCTGCGACGCATGATGATTGTTGGTCTGCCCGTTCTGCCTGACATTGGCAGACTGTTGGGGGCGCTGGTCGTTGGGATACGTCGTCTGGCTCTGGCTGCGATGCCGCCCATTGTTGCTAAGCTTGTTGTTGCCATGGTAATTGTTGTTGTTGTTGGTCCAGCCCCCGTTTGTCCGGTTGTTGAGGAAGTTGAGGGACTGTGCCTGGTGGAGCTTCTGCTGCATCAAAGACCTACAGGGAATATAGAGTTGATGCAAAAATGGAAGGCAATTATGAAAGAGGCAAATTCACAGACCGCTGAATTTCACTGTGCCTAGTCAAACCGTTCCCTACTAGATTTTGCAAACCACATAGAGTTGATACAGGCAGGACCCACCAAGTTCTGATAGCTTGGAATAAGGAAAAGGGAAACTTGAAGGGGGAAAAGTGCCTCTTACCTGTGAGATGATGACTCCTTGTTGTGGTTGTGTGGCAGGGTGGACTGGTGGTGTCCGTTCCCACCGTGACCGTTGATGCGGAACAAATGCTGGTGGACAGGAGTGATGTCCTGCAGCGACATGGCCTTTGTCGGAGGCCTCCCGAAGTGCTTCCCGGCCGAGAAGCCGTGACTATGGTTCTGGCTCGTCATGAGGATATCGGGCGGGTGGGCGTAGGTTGCTATGGTATCCGATAACGCCGGAGACTGGGAGGAGGTGTGCTTGCCGTACGCGTCCGTCGGAGAAGTGTTGGGCGAGGCAAACCGGACGGCTATCGGCTTGATCAGTTTCTTCTCCTTGGTCTGATGTGTTAAGAACAGGCGAAATAAAAGCACAGGAATTACAGTAGGATGATGAGGTTCAATGAAAGTTCAAATCAAACAGCTAGCCAATGGCTAGTGGAACTGGCTGTGAATATTAAAATATAAAGAAAATCTGGCATACCTTGGATAGGTTTTGTAGTAGAATTAAAGCTAAAGTTTAGCCATTAGGCCCACATGAGAAAATGACCCTGAACATTAATTACATAGAAGAAACAGACCTTTCATGAAAAGAATGACAGTACAAAATTTGACAAAGTACAAGTGTTCATTGAGTTAAATACAGAAGAGGGAACTTCAAGCCAAGACTGACAGAGTACATGTGTTTACATGGTGCTAATCTCAGAACAAGCTGTCGTACATCAATAAAGCTCACACTCAACTCCATTCATGAATTAAACGTGACTGTAGAATGTGTGAAATACAGTGTCTACTTGAAGGCCCAGTCACATATCACGGGATAGCTTATATAAACAAAAGCCCCACGAATAGAAAATTGCGAAAATCAAATTAAGGGTGGTGAAAGTCGTCTCCATTGCTTTATGCACAAAACATTCCGCCGGATAGAACAACGTACAATCACCTGACATGGAAAGGACAAGAAATGCATACGAACGGAGATGAAAGGATTGACAATTTTACTCTCCGTGGGGCATCCGTTTACGCTATCCGGTGATATGTGACCGGGCTTTGAACAGTACTTCTCAGGAGTACTCTCACCCTTCCTACCTACTGTACTCCATCGTCCTTGTACTGTATTCAGTCGCAGCCTAAAACGTGTCCTGGGTACAATAAAGATGCATAGTATCTAGTCCTTACGGGCCTAAATACAGTCACAACACTATAATTATTCATGTCCCTTTTCCTCTGACTATGCACGACCTCGTCAACCATCTGCTCAGATACGATCCTACGACCTTCCTCCTTTTGTTTTAGGGATGACTACCAACACCTTGTAAAAGTTATATTTATGCCAGGGCAGCATGGACTGAATCATTTTGTTCTGATACAAATATTGGAACCTTTTCTTTTCTGATGATAAATGGGTTAGGCTGATAGTGTTTAATATTATCTCCATGCTTTGGCCTTCATTCTTTTGTCAGCCATTAGCACAATCAGTAACACTTTTGTACAGCAGTTTTATTTAAGGCAGCCATAAACAGAATTATTTGTACCCTATTAAAAATATAAGGTTTTTTTTCCTCTGCTGATTAAAATTGTTCAGGGCAGTTACAGATTGTTACATTTTACGTAAATAGTAAATATTTGTACAAATGCTATTTCCTTCCTTTCTTTAATGTTCTAGCAATTAGTTTCGACACCTTGCAAAGCTTTACATATTTGACAGGCATAAAATGAATCATTTGTGATCTAATCAAAATATTTTAACGCTTTTTCCTGTTGATTATTAAATGGGCAGGGTAGTTATATCAAAATACATTTTTGAATTATATAAATGATACAGCCTTCAATCTTTTGTTTTTTGCCATTAGTACCAACATATTCTTTTTGTTTAACTACCATGAATTGATTTATGAGTCTGACATTTCAGTTCGTGACTGTCAACTAATGGGAAAGGCAAGCATTCATTGTATGCAATTCTTCATTGTTACTGTTTTCTAACTTTGAAGAGCATGGTTTCATGCACATCTCCTGAAGGTAAACTAATGCTAAATCAAATTGAAAAAACAACAACCAATTATGATTCTGGAATAACAGGACAGACTTTAATAGGGTATTGATTATTGAAAATACACGACAACTTCTCAAATGTTAATGCTACTTTATAAAAGGATGCAAAAGAGATAATTGTGCATTTATGGAGAAGTCTGCATACTCTATACCTAAAGTAACTACATATCATCATTATCATCAAACTCATACCATCAATATATTATATTGTTACCTTTTCCAGCTTTCCACTGATGGGGGTTAGCTTAGGTGGGCCGACAGACTCAGTATCGTCATTGAACGACGAGGGTTCCTCAAAGACGGAGCTGTTGCTATTGCTGCTGTTGGTCGTGTCGCTATAATGGGAGCTGCCGCCACGGTAACCACTGTCTGCAAGAAGACTGCTGGTGCTACCCATGGTGCCATTGCAGAGGGCCACCGTGGGTGAGTGGACGAGGTCCGATGGGGCGAGGCCGGAGGTTGACGGGATGCGGATCAGAGATGCTTGGTGGATGCCGTAGGAGGAGGAGGTGTTGGATGATACCATGCCACAAGCAGCCATGCTAAACCACTCTCACGCAGCCATAGATCAACACCTCATCTGAAATAGACAACAAGAAGAGAAAGAACATTATTGTCTCAATTATACTAGTAGAAGAAATGTTCAGGGATAAAGGGTAGTTGTAGACAGGATGCAGATTCTCAGAGATGCTTGGTAGACAACGACAAGAGAATAAGAATGATTGTCTCATGTATTGTAATAACAGGAAAGTTGAATCGGATGAAGATCAGTGATGCCCGGTGAAAGGTGTAGAAAGAGGAAGTGCTGGATGATACCATGCCACAGACAGCCATGCTCTAAACCACTCTCACACAGCCATAGATCATCATCGCATAATCTGAAATAACTAATACACCAAAGGATTTGCATCATCATCATCTATAGAGACTTGTCACTTACATGCAAATACAGCTCCAATTTGCACAAACTTGATGTGAAAATTGTCATATTTCTGACAATTATTTCCATGTTGCAGAAATTTGAAATTTCACGTAAGAAGGTCTATACACAAGGGCACTAGCACTTGCCCTATTGCCCGGAGCAAGTAAAAATTGATGTCGGGCAACTAAATAATTGTTCAACAACAAAAGAAAATTTAATTTCATATTAAAGTGCAAATCTCACCGAGAAGTACATGGAGCAAGTACATACTCTGTTGGGAAAAGTAAATGGGCTAGTACAGTAAAAAAAAAAGTTAGTGTGGTGGCTTGCATACACTCTTGAATTTATTTTTACAATTGGAATGAATATGATTGGGCAACTTAGATGCCATTTTCCTGTTGGTTTTAAATACCCAAAGCCCAAAGGTGCCATATCCTGAAATGGCACATGCTTATCTTTTGACAGACTCTTGACAGATTCTGTCTGAGCCCCTTTGGGTTCGTCTGAATGCTCTGTGTTAACCATGCGAGTGCCAGGTTATCAAAAAGGCATCGATATTGTTCACACTTTATGCTACCATAAATGTACGTTCACTTTAAAGCATTTGACAGATTGCTCCTAGCGGGGCCCTAGCAAGTGAAACATCATATTTGAGCCAGTACTTTTAGAAAGTAAATGAAAATTGTCGCTAATAAGACAGTAGAAAATGATGAATTATAATCTATATGTGGTGTTATATTATAACCAACATGCCACAATATCCAAAATACACTAGAGGGTGCTACTACATGCAATTCTTTAACTGAAAAATAGAAATTGCCCAATTAAACATCTGGAGCAAATGTAAGTTACGTACAGGTCACAATTCTGGCCTATATTTTAAAAGAAATTAAGAATAATTGTTGCCCGAAAAAGGTGTTCGTTAACCCATTAAACATGTTACGATTCCAAAAATATACACTGCATGTATGATATGGATGATTTATCTAGACTGGTAACAAAGCGACCTTGGTGACCACAGATGTGCCACAATGCATGGATGATGGAGAGTAAACAAAACCAAACAAACCCAAAATATTCCAAATATATCCTTCAAAATCCCACAAACATGTGTTCAATTCAAATAAATAATGCTCATAATTTCACCCGTAGCCCGCTTTTTGTCAAGTGGAACATCATATCCTGAAACGATGTTGAAATATGTCGGTAACGAGCTATTCTATTGTTTTAATTTTTCATTCATGAATAAGCAGAACTAGTAATATTTGAGCACAATTATTTGTTTTCTCTAAGGCTTTGTTCAGACTGAAAGAAATATTTTCCAACAGTCAATGTCGATTCCATCTGATTATTTATCAAGGCCTCGCCTCTTTTCAGGTGTTATTCTGACGAGTTCAGAAAATATTCAATTAATTTTGTGTTTACATTATATTATGGGAAAAGTAAATTAATAAGTGCTATGTTTACACAACACTGACACATTCTACAGTCGGTTCCTATTTGATGTGATACTGTACAAGTTCCAATCACACACAGATTGCAAATAACGTCTACAAATCGTATATATTCTCTTCCATTTTTGCATTGCTTTTGAGGGTAACAAAGTTTCAAAAGAAATTTTAACCTTGAATGGGTGGTCAAAACCTTTTCAGAGAGAAAAATTCCATGTGAAAATACTTCTTAGTCTTGCATATAACCACATCTAGATAGAGTTTGTAAATGGTCTTGATTGAAGAATTAAAACAATATTCATATCTACCTAAAGTTAAATTGGTTTATTATGGAACTAAAATAAAGGAATACAAATTATTATGAAATATGATAATTTTACGAGTTTGCAGAAGAAAAAAATGTGCGTGCAACGAAATGTCACTTGATACAACATGGTAAACAATAATTTCTAAGCCATTTCCGTCGTAATTAATACTGATATTTACAATGTATTAAACATTAATGCTGAAACCAGCCAACTTTATAAATTCTTTCACCCATCATATGAAAGGATTGATCTTTTACCACGTCTACATCAGACAATACAATGTTCTTAGCTATTTCAAAAATGATAGTATTTTGCGAGTTGCCATGGCGATCCACCTCCCAGATGTAAATATGCCCACTGCATGTGTGTTCTGCTACACTAAACATATTTGACTATTTAGGAACACACTTCAACACAGTCAATAGTTCATGACTCTTTAATACCAAAACCATGTTGATGTTCAGCTCTCATATACATTTTCAATAGTTTGAAATAATATACAATGTAGTTTAATATGGATTTGAACAAAATATTATGGGATAAAGAATATTCGAACATATGGCTTTTATTATTCTAGAAATATTGTGCCGTCATGCACGTACGAAAACAGATTTCTGGCTACACTATACTGGTGCTTTACTGGCTTACTGCCATAGCTATTTAATGAGGCATAAATTGACGTACATGTACATGTGAATTGAAGTAGAATTTATGCAAATGAGAAGCTTTACTGCCCATAACTCTATGTTGTTGTTGTTATTGGCCTCCTAATTTGAAAATAAGTCCCAAGGGGCAAATAAACATTTTTACATAACTAACAAGATACAATTTTGCTCTTTATAATGTAACACAAATTAAGTTGAAATATTAATCCAGACCAGTGCAAAGTTATTTACGATTTTGAACAACATTTTTGTGCACGGTTTTAATACTAGCGAATGTTATATTTTAACCATCGATATCTCAGTTTCAACTTAACGCACTATGAAATATAAAAATTATCATAACTCTGCTTAATATTATCCAAATTGATTGAAATACGTATCAAACTGAAGCTGATGAACACCCCTTTCAAATTGTATACAGGTTATAATCTCAAATTCGAATTTGCCAACAAGTAGTGGGTTTTGATGTAGCCGGTCACATATTTCCTTGAGATACAAATGAAATGGTCATTAGAGCCTTTCAAGATTGAATTTGAAGAGATTCTTGGCTTTGTTACATCTACATACCGTACTGACCGGCGTAATCGCCGCATACTTTTTCCTTGAAAAAACCCCGCAAAGTTGGGGTGCGGCGCGTACGCGGCGATAGTCAAATTTTCACTTTTCACCGGCCTCAAAACAACACATTTCAGCAGGTGTGGGACTATTTGTTGTATTGCACTGTATTGTATTGTATGATAAAAACATTATAAAGCCAAATTGTCTACGTTTACCCTGGCCTAGAATAGTTTCTCACCGCGCCGCGCTTGCCTGCCATCAATCTACGTGCGTTATGGATGCATTGCATTGGACAGTAGTACAGGGTTCTCTGTAGTACAGTGTAGTACAGTAGGGGTAGGTACGTTAGAGTACGGTTCGGACATTTTGATCGAGATGGTACATCGTAACTCGTAGCTTGCATACAGTGTGCATGGCAGTTAAATAGCGCGATTGCGAGAAATTTTACGCGCCGCCGATCCCTGCTTAAATTTGGCAAATTTTCCCTGCCGATTTTCTGTTTTTCGACGGTTATTCCCGCTTTTTTTTGTCGCCAGTTTCCCTAGCGCACTTTTCTCCCACTTTTTAAATTTTTATTTCAATGCTCAAAGTTGGCATGCGGCGTTTACGCGGCTGCGGCGATTCCGCCGGTCAGTACGGTACATATAGTTATCCCATACAATACTAAACCGTAAATAGCCTCCTGGGATGGAGGATCAGCAATTTGTTCCCACACCACAGCCAGATGATATTATAATTGATTCTTCTCCTATTCTTTCTGAAGATCTTCCTATTCTTATTGTATCCAATTTTTACACTAGTTTGATTTTCTTACATGATGTACTTATTTTTCCAATATGTTTTCATATTGAATTATGCTTCGTTTCCAGAAAAATTATATAATTGGAAAACGCATCACTATAATACAACATGTGTTTATGGGTCTGCAAACAAAGCCTACCTTTTGATTAGGACGAATGCATCATCCATGATTCTATTGTCTCCAAACGTACGCATGAATAGAATTGGCGCACTCGCAGATGTTTGGCGCGTACAGAACCAAAAGGCCATAATGGTTCCGTAAGTGGTAGTAAATAATTGCATGGTTTATGAATTACACAACTAATACATAGTCTTGATAATCTATTTGATATCACACAACAGTACTAAAACATATAATTATGTGTTATTTGCCTGGTGGTAGATCCCCTTTAACTTCAGTTAGAACTGTGTAAACAATTATGTCAATTCTTAGAAATACACATTATTACTACTCATAGGGGCTAATTAACTCAAGGACTCCCTTGAGTGTGCATATTACATTCTCAAGGAATAATACAAGGATCAGGGGAAAAAATACACGGGGCGGCGGGTGAATTTGCCCCCGAAATGCCCAAAAGAGCCCCTGAAAAAAATAAAAAAATAAATAGGGCCCAGTCCATGTACATCTTTAATTTTTATAAAAGAAAGGAATATGAACTGAAATTACACTGCTATCTAAACAACTTTAAAATCATTTTCATTTTTTTTCAACAACTTGCCTTGGGCTCATGATGACATTTTCACACTTTCCCTCCCAACTCGGGGGATTAAGCGCCTGATAACTTCATTAACACGTGGTTAAGTCCGTCATATTTCATTACAGAAATCATACTTCCCGAAAGGTTAAGTGACAAGTACCTAGAGCGCTGCAAATTGAATCAGATATTTCTAGGACACAGGCCAAATCCAGGTACCTGCCTGCATGTACATGTACCTCCCTAGATCCCCATATGGGATAAGCCATGCCAACACTCAATGTCAATACCAGGCTTGTTTTGGATTTTCCCCCTAGAAAATGCTTCATGTACACATTTTTGTTCATGAATACTCTACTATAAAGCTGTTTAGGCATGCACATACACCTGTAATGTACATTAACATATTAAAGACTGTTCCATTCTAAGAGAGCTATTTTAACTCAGGCAAGTTTGAATGTACCCCCCCCCCCCCCCCCCCCCATATGACAAAAATGAAATTTGATTTTCCCTGCTCTGTTGGCTACAGTTATTATATTCTTTTAATATAATCCAGACTTCCCCATATACATGTACATTGGGACAAGTATTATAATGTCAGGGACATCCACTGATCCACACACACACATACTAGGAGCTCAATTCTCAAGTCAAGATAATTTTATGCACCAATAAATATCAAACACATCATATTATTTTTTATTCTTGTATTAATTGGCAGTTTGAAACCCTGACATTATTATTTTGTTCACTCAAACTGGCCTACATTTCTGAATTGAGGATAGAGAACAGTGGATTCCTCTGTTCGGAAATTATTACTATGGCGATTGAATAGGGATTACAACAAGGACATTTTTACAAACTGATTCTTGTTCCCTTCTTTGAAATAAAATGGTACAATAAGGTTTAATAGTGAAGGCCTTTAGGAAGCATTTCTGTCATTTATAGGTAACTGATACAGTGATCTAGGTCCCTGGGCGTTGTTTGTTGAAACCACAAGAAAGAAAAGCAAGAATAGCTCTTGAACTTTTGGCATTGATGAGCAGAACTTTAAGAAACGGCGGCGTGCTGATATATTGATGGTGATATCAAAGAGTGCACCTCACCTTGTGGGGAAAATACTAGCTATAATATTACAATATTAATATTTGCCAGAAGTTGTCTAGCGTCTACTCGCCTTGGTCTTAATTTGGCACCCACTGTATCGCTGATTTAGAAGCTCTATACAGAAATGAAACCAATTATATATTATTATTTTATTCCCGGTTTGTATAAATTGTCAACACATCTATTGATTTACAATGTAGCACTACCCTCCACCAACTCCCACTCCCATAATTTATTATGGCAGTGCTTAAAATAAGCATAGGCCTGCTGGCCCGGGGCCACTAGAATTTTATCAATTTTATTGATCCTAAATTCAACTGGCCCGTTCGGGCAACCAAATCTAACAGAATTTGTTATTGTATTCTTAGATTTCGGTTTCAGGCCACTCAAAGTTGAACAATCTTGTTTTTTATAGCGGCCCGCTGATTGGTTGAGCATGCCATTGTTTCCGCCCAACAGGCGAGCAGAGCCAGCGGCCAGTTGATTGGTTGAGCACCCGTGTGCCTCTGCCAATACGCCTGGTCCGTTATTGACCAATTAGGAGCATACTCGCTCATACGGGATAGCGCGTTGGAGCCTACCGCAGGGTATATAAAAACACCCTTGCTTACAGTAGATTTGTATCACCTGACAAAGTGTTGCAGCGGCGCACGAAACGTCGTGATCTTTTAGATTCCTTGTTGATCATACATTGCGAGACAAACGAATATCACTATCAATATTATTTTCAATAATCTTGTTTTTCCTTGCCCGACTGGTCCACAAGGCAAAAAGGTTCATTTCTAGCATTGATTATGGAGTCTCTACTCTCATGTGAAATCAATTTTCTGAGTGCTATTTTTTTTAACAGGCCAGTGACAAATAATACATAATACATTTTTTCAGTAACAAAAAGCTGATTGTTATTATTTGTAATGGATACTATAATTGACAATCATCGCACATAGCATAATAACCATTACAGGGCCATTTATAAAAGTGCATAGATCTGTATCTAATTGGTGTTTCAGATTCAAACAAAGAATAGCAAAATAATACCATGGCCATTAATAAAGGTTCATCTGTATTTGGCGCTTCATGGGGAAAATTATTTCAATACCGCTATGGCTAATCTGGATTGGGAGTTCATCAATAGTGCAATGAACCAGTGCAATAACCCTAGAGAAAAAAGTCTTCCTCAATCATCAGCTTTCAAAGGCCAAACAATACACTGCTAGTAGTGAAATAAATGTATGGATACTGATATCAAACTGCTGGTACTTTTTATTCTTTATTCCTGCAACCCAATCCATATTATACTTGAGGCTAGGAGGTCACACATTATCAAGTGTCCAATAAAACAATCAATGGTCTGTTTTAATGATATTCTCAGACTTTGCCCCTACCCAGGTCAGACACTGATTAGAATTTTAAAACCACACATGAAGTTATTGTATACTTCTCTTTCATGGTTATAATGTACATGCCCTTGAAGCTCTGTAAAAAAAATAAAAAATTATGAAATATTAGTTATGTTTTATAGATAAAGAACCAACTACGTTTGAAAGCTCCATTTGACTTACAGTTACAATTACTTTGTACATTACACAATAAAGACAATTTTAAAAGCTAAGTGTGAACTGTGAGCTTTAGTATTTGTATGTTACTGTTGTTGTTTTTTATTTTTATTAATCTGCAGTCTTTGGGAAAGTGCTAGAGCTGAACTCTGTCATATAGGGGGGTAACTGGTTGTTATCAAATCATCTGATCTGTCTTGTTTTTGATAAAATGAAGCAAATCAAGCTAATGCACTTTGTAAATGCCTAGGAATGGGTACCAACTACACAACATAATCAAGTCTTTGCAATGAAAACATGCCTTGATGTAAACACATCTCCACACAGGAGATAAGATGTTAGATACAGCTTGATTGAAGGTACATGTAATGCATAGTACAGATAAATTTATACAAACACTTGATCACTCTAGCTTTCTTGGTGCTACATGCTAGTCAAATATTAAAAAGGAAAACCCGGATAAGCTTGATCATATTACAATGTATCTCATCTTGGTATGATGGTACACCTGTCTGCAAACTATTACATTACACCAGTAAATCATGAATGTTTAGCAAGCTTGAAAGTTGAAACTCGTGTTATTGCTGACCAGTCTTGAATGGAATGTAACATGAATATACTATTGTGAAAATATTCAAAACTGAATGGAATGCAAACAATATCCAATCATACTGTAGTCTACTGAAGTGTGATGTCACACTCATTAACATGGGTAATGGTTCTTAACAATGTCAGACAATGTCAGGCAAGCCAAAAATGTCTGACCTAGCGGTTTCTAGGAAGGTAATCGTATTCAATTGTCCAGCTTCAACCCACTACCAAATGCCCAAATCAAACTCAAATCAGAAGTTGTTTAGAACAATTGAATGTGACTATTGTGACATTACTACTTTGGGACTCTACGTGTTAAGTTTAAACAGAAAGTTTTATATATTGCACCACTTACCATGGACTATAAACAATATGTCAAATCTCAATTCCAATATTCCTTCTGACGCTTCTGAACTGGGAATTTCACGCACTAACAAGAGACACAAGAAAGTTTTATTCCATTCCTATCTCAAGCAACACCATGAGTTATAATGAACCGCAAAGGCGCCAACAGCTAGCAAATAATCTCTGGCGAGTATCAACATGTATTGTATGTATCAATATCCCTGAAAAAATAGTATCGACAACCTTCATAGCGAGATGCTGAACGGTTGAGCAATATCGGCAATATGCTTGGTGAAAATTGGAGCGGGGTAATTTAATAGGGAATTAGGCCACATTGCCAATATCCATCGATGCTCGACAAGCCGCCATAACACCACTAGCAACCATTTGCTGGTCTACAGGCCAGGTAGTACTAACACGCAGCGGGTGATTAATTACTGGCTTTCCATGTTGTCATTAATTATTGGTGCATTCATTGAATTTTAATGAGCTTCTCACTGCCTGGTACATCGCCTAGTCTCCCGCTGCAGCCCCCTCGGGTTCTTCATCTTCATGAATTGCTGCTCATCATCTTTTCATTCAGTTTCCTACATAATGAATTTCTTTCATCTTGGAAATGCATGGTGCCGCGCCGTAGGGCGTAGGCTTATAGATTAACATACTAATTTGTTTCAATGAAAACAGCTTACATTATGCTTGCTTCTGTCAAATTCATTCATAATGCACATGGAGCACATTACTGGCCAAGAATTAACTAATATGAATACTTCTTTGAAGCGGTACACATAAAGTGAACAATTTTAACATGATATTAAACATTCATTCAAATTAGCAAAGTGCGAACATTAACTTCTTTATCGAGGCAGTTCAGAAGAAAATATAAAACAGGTATGGTACCTCATATAGCTTACTTGACAGCGGATACAAGAGCTGAAACTTAGACAGGCCATGCTGAGAATATACTCATGTTACAACATGATTCAGTTATCATATTTTAAAAAGAATTCTTAACTGCACGGGCTGAATTTCAGCCAGGCTATATTGAGAATATGAATACCTTATCATGTAATACATAGGACCACATACAAATAAAGTTAGCTATTTTTTCACTTGAAGGTGGCTCACGATAGAAACTACTGTACACATAGTACATCACCATACAGCATTCTCGCCATGTCGTTTTCGCGTGACAATTACCCATATTTGCAGACACCATTTTCATAATTCCTATTTCATTATTTGCCTTGACAAATACGACAAATCTTAGTGCCGAATGATGGCGCATCCTCACTCTAAAATCGCTGCGAGGAAGTCTCTGATATGATAATAGAAACGCACAGCGCAGGGCGTGCGGCTTCACTGTTACACAAGTGAAATCTTTTGACAAAAGCTGCAAAATATAGACATTTTCAAAATGCATTATTTGACTTAAATATATTTTGTTATGGATTTTAGTGTAACTAGTTTATAAACATGAATAAAACAGATACATGTGTGTGCATTTAAGTGTGTATAACTTGATAAACTAAAGTTTTATAGCGCATACATGTAGATGCATCATTCATAATTGAAATAAATTGCAGATGGACAGGCAATTACGGAATACCCTTTTTACAAGAATGGTATCATTATCACATTTAATAAATTGACCTACATTATAAAGTGACTCATGAAAAACTAGCAGTCCAATGGTATTCTTTATGCCCTCTGAGCTAAACGTGTTGTTTAGTCTTTTCATTTGAAGACAAAAAGGAATTATCACATGTCACAGAATTTCAAATTATTAATGAGTGACATATTGATTTAAAGACTTTCTCCTCCTTTCGAAGTATATTCACATCATTAACACACTCATATTATGTGTTGCGAGATAGTTATTAATATTCTATCAAGAATCAATGATGCTCCGTCACCATGTTTAATGTATGCGATTAAACTGTATGGAACTTTTTTCCACTTGATAAATAACAGGTCTTCACCAAAAATCCTTTTCACAAATGTCCACCTTATCAAAAACATTTTGTATGCTAACATTAGCAGCTCATTCATTTACTTCAATTAGCATTGCTCAAACTGCCCTATTCTATTACAATTTTATAAATAGCCTAGTTAAGTTGCCCGATCAGTGATCTAAAGTATTGATCCACTATGAGAATAGAATAATTATGTAATTCCTTTAATAGGCTTACATGTATATTATGTAAATCTCATCTAGAATTAAACGGGCAACATTTGAAAAGTTATGATATAAGTTGCCAAAACGGGCCAGTAAGGACAAATTAGTGTGGAGGCTTGTTTTACAGATTTTCAGCACTATTTAAAACTCAAAATAATATATATTTTCCCCCACAAATTGGGGAAAAAAACAACCCGGTAAGTTTATATTGGAAATTTACTAAACGAGGCAGTTGAGACTGGTGAAGACAGGGCAAGAAGCAAGCAACATTGTATACACTATTAGCTGGAGATGTGTTGCAAGGGAACTATCCAGGTGTTGTGTGCATAGGGGATTGGGATTGGAATATCAATATGGAATATATTGACAGGACTGAATCTCTCTCAGTGCTATGAATTAAAGGGACTTAGTAACATTGTCCAAATCCTCAAAATAAAATTTTCATTCTAGCGGTTCTCTCATGCCTTGTTGTTTTCGTATTAACAATAGAAGCATGGGACAGGTTGCTGTTTTTTAATTTCCCTTTTTCTAAAAGATATTTACGATTGAAGTGGTGAGACTATTTGTAACCATCCACTGGATAGTCATAACCGTGTATAAGGTCAGTGCAATGAATAGTTAATATTACTCTGCATTTTCGCTCTGCCAAACATCCATTGAAAGTGAAATGTTCACACATTACTCAGTGGACATCAGATCACAACAATATAATTGTATCAACCATTCATCACTATTTGCACATGTCAACAAAGTTACTAGATCCCTTTAAACATCTGAGCAAAGGCACTTCTGCACATTGAACAGAGACCTTGATCAAAATTATGTTAGCATGAATTGGCGTGTCTATAAAAGTCACTGCACACACATGGAGATCTACTCAACAAGATGTAAAATTGAATTCAAATATTTATTCTTAATTGATTTATAGACGGAGTAGTATTAGCTCTGATAATCACAAGCCATAAAATATTGGTATGGAAGTTCATACATGTATTAATCTGTCATACTTAGGCCAAAATTGCATTTTGTTCTTATTTTATTATTAACAAAGTAAACAAAGTACCAGAATGAATTAAAGGTGAGTCAATATAGTGCCTAAATTGTTTATCCTAGCGAATCTTCTTCAGAGGCTAAGTGACGATGAAACATACCAAAAACATATATATATACATACCAATGAATTAAAATTAAGAATGAATTAAAATTAAGTTGGTCAGGACAAAATTCAAGAAAACAAAAGACTGAATCAGTATAAAAGCTGCTCGTCACTGGTATGCTTACAAGCGCCAGCAATATTGACCATGGACGGGGGGGGGGGGGTGAAGTGGAAAAGGATAAACAAGTTCTTATTATTAGCCATCTTTAACCAGAGTAAAATAAATATCATCATAATAATTAACATTCTTTTG
>JBAMJV010008942.1:0-48989 GCA_037951105.1 Echinarachnius parma | reverse complement strand
AAAAGTGCCAGCGTTAACCCAACAAAAATAATATGTACGGTAAAACATGGTTATTAGCCTTTAATATGATATCAAATTAGATTTCAAGCGATCTTAACTCTCTAATAATGTTTTCAGATTTTACGATCTTTGCAATGAACTTACTGTCTCCCCTTTTTACACAGCAACATTCAATGCAAACATGTACTGGTCAATCGGAACGCATATTGCAACGGTGTTTGGAGTGAGTATATGTATACCGTTTGTTTTTGTATAACTAGATCTAAGCAGAGAGGTGGGAGGACTCCCACCTCTATGATCTAAGGTTCTTTCGAAGAGTTGTACATGCAAAAACTAATAAATATAAACCCATCATCATATAACACAAATATTGTTTTTTAAATGATAGCCTACTAATTGCATTTCAATACATAATTTTGACAATGTGATTAAAAGTATCCACAATTTAGTATTATTTTCATTGATTTTGTTTTTACCAGGTTTGATCGCATTGTTCTAGAATTGGTTCTTTTATATAAAGAGATAGTGAAGTTCTGGAAAACTATATTTTAGTGACCCAAACTTGCACCATATCATTACAAACTAAAAATTAGAACTCCACTATAACTAAAATGTATACAAACTTAAAAAACGGCTACGTTATAACGATATTTTTATTCAAAAAGCAGCCGTGTTAAAACACAATAGGCCGCTTTCTAAAAGCATACTCGTTTCAACCATTTCTTGTTAAAAAGTGTGAATGTTATGATGTTATGTTAATATAATTGTTTAATACAGAGATCATTAACAACTATTTAAAACAAAATTATGTATATTTTCGAAAGAGTGTAGACATTTTATACATTTTTTAAATAAAATTATCGAATAAATGCGGGTCCCTCAATTATTCCAATTGGATACTTTTATTAATATTCCAGCTGTTTCTGAACCGATTTTTATCAAATGAAGTTTGTTTTATCTTTTGAATCACATGCTCTACAAAATATTATACTAAGTTGTGTATTACCTCGATAATGAACTAATTCTTGAAGCGCCCTCTACCCCTAAACTAAACTATCCCTTTAAACCATTCATTGTGCTATTGAATGTCTTTATAATGTCCATTTTACTGATGCCTTGGATACTAAATTATTGCGATCGTGAATTCCGACCACGTTGTAGTAATACGACTTCCAATCAGTAGAATTATCTCCCAATGATAATAATAACCAAGTAAATTGAATATACTTGTCATAGTTATAAACGTAAAACAATGGTAATCATTGTAATATTCACTTAATCCTGAGATATGAGAAAAGTGTATTTAATGAGCATTACCAAACAGACACTTCACTTTATAATAACGCTATCATATCCAACGTCCAGATGCAAAGTTGATAGTACTAGATCTTGTGTGAAGAATAAAGATGCGTCTATTTTCACAGATATTGTAAACTTTTTATCATAATTATTGGCAAAAGTATGCGTTATGGTATTACTAAGACCTACCTATGTATTTGCAAGGAGCTTGAGAAATAATAAGAAGAAAATACAGTAAGAACCGCGGCACGGAACGGGTAAACAATCTTCAAATAAAAATTATTTGTCATAATTATTTCGGATATAATTCAATATGCAGTTGCCATAAAATCTGGTACATGTGTGAATAATTCCATGTTATTGCAACAGATACCAGTATTTCTCATAAACCTGACCTTATTAGATAGCTGACTTATCGATCCGTTGATATTTTTGTTTTATTTCAGTTTCTGATAATACTTCTACTTCTACTTCTACTTCTACTTGGGTACGTACTTGGGTACTCGACAGGGTCCATCAGTCAGGACGTAGAGTCGAGGGGAACCGGTGAGGTGTCCCATTAATTGCCGATTGAGGCAACTGCTCCCGCAAAGGCTCCTAGTGATGTAGAAGCCAAGATATTATTGGGGAGCGCATTCCATGCTGTTACAGTTTGTGGGAAGTAGGAGTTCTGGTAAAGCTGAGTAATAGGGATTGCAGTGGTGAGCTTTTACAGGAAATACAAGAAAGATAGATCTGCAAAACTCTCCGTCATGCAGACAGATGGGTACATAAACTCTTCTGCCCATACGATATATGGTGGGAGCATGGACGCCATTCCTGGGCAGGTCTGTGGTAGGAGCAGGGACGGTATTCCCTGCAGTACCGATAAGACCGTGGTAAATATTTCCTGTAACTACAAGGGGAGCATTGACGACGTTGCCTGTGAAGTCTATGATGGGAGCATGGTTTCGATTCCCGGCAAGGTCTGTGATGGGAACATGGTTGCGATTCCCGGTAAGGTCTGTAATGGGAGCATGGTTGCGATTCCCGGTAAGGTCTGTGATGAGAGCATGGTTGCGATTCCCGGTAAGGTCTGTGATGGGAGCATTGGTGAGATTCCCGGGAAGGTATTTGATGGGAGCGGGGGTGTGATTCCCGGTAAGGTCTGTGATGGGAGCATTGGTGCGATTCCCGGGAAGGTATTTGATGGGAGCGGGGGTGTGATTCCCGGTAAGGTCTGTGATAGGAGCATGGTTGCGATTCCCGGTAAGGTCTGTAATGGGAGCATGGGTGCGATTCCCGGTAAGGTCTGTGATGAGAGCATGGTTGCGATTCCCGGTAAGGTCTGTGATGGGAGCATTGGTGCGATTCCCGGGAAGGTATTTGATGGGAGCGGGGGTGTGATTCCCGGTAAGGTCTGTGATAGGAGCATGGTTGCGATTCCCGGTAAGGTCTGTAATGGGAGCATGGGTGCGATTCCCGGTAAGGTATGTAATGGGAGCATGGTTGCGATTCCCGGTAAGGTCTTTGATGGGAGCGAGGGTGCAATTCCCGGTAAGGTCTGTAATAGGAGCATGGTTGCGATTCCCGGTAAGGTCTGTAATGGGAGCATGGGCGCTATTCCCGTTAAGGTCTTTGATGCTTTTCATGGTAGTCCCGATGCCGAGAGTAATTTGGACTCTACTCCACTTTTACATGATATAGGGTACATGAATGGAGAACAAACCGTTCATAAATCAAATATGAAACCTGGCCTGTCCGCTAGAGTCTCCCGGACCAGCTCCTGGATAAGCCCCAGGAGATGTAGTAGTCCATGAGCCGAGGCCAGAAAAAATGAAATCCGTAGCACCCCCCGAGGGGCACGGAAATTTTGGTATCAGAGGATAGGTTATGAACCCAGCTACCAAGAAATGCTGACCCCCCAACAAAATGTTTGCTCGTAACCATGGTAACGCCAATCACGTGATACATGTTTAAACTGACTCATTAGCGAGCTTTGTAGTGCTATTTCTGATACTCCATACTCCTAAATCACATTTCTCGGAACTTACATGAGCAATACTCCTGATTTTTCATATACTCAGACATTTAAGGACTGTATTTCTGTTAGAACATGTTTTAAGGTGTGGGTACCGTTTTAAGGTCCCAAGGGTCACCGCTAATTAACCCCTAATTATATACTACTGTCACAAATTTGAACTTTAGTGGATTTTTGGCTAGTTATTTCTCTGTAGTCGGTTTTCTGAGCTATACTATGAGACATTTGTAATGGAGGAACGCACATGGCCTCCAGAGTTCAAATCCACCATGTGACATCGGACAGTCTACCCGTTGCCATGGAAACGCGGATATATGATAACGATGTCTATGTACAGAAAACTGTATTTTTAATGAAACCGGACTATATTCTCGTCATCCAGTCGTGAAAGGCTTTTATTTTGTAGGGAATGGATATACGTATGATATTAGTTTTAAACGCCTTAAAGATCATGAGTGACCTATAAATATTAAGGTCACTTAAGGTTCACCTCAAGGTCAATGACAAAATCCTTACTTCATACATCATGAATATTTGTATGAAATTCATGCAAACTCTCATTAACCCTTATAGTCCATGAGCCAAGTCCAGAAAGAGCCTTATTTTATGATTTGGCTGCACCTCGGTCGGGCATGCAAAATTTGGTATCAGAGGAAAGGTCATGAACCCAGCTCCTGATAAATGCTAACCCCCCATTAAAATAGTTGCTCGTAACCATGGCAACGCCAATTATATGACACATGCGCCTTTTCACATGAAATACAAGTAATATTTAGAAAAAATTAGTAAATGTATGTTTCCAATGATTTAAACACTAATAATGAAATGACAAAATCATTCCGAACAGTCTGACATAATTTGTGAGTAAATATTAATGAAATTGTGTTTCCTAGCAACATCATTTTCCCTAGCAACCAGTTTAACCTTGCATATACGCTTGCCATTTTCTTTTTTCAAGGTGATTTTCTTTTCAGAACGGAATAAAAATTATCTGAACCATAAATTTCACTTTGATGGACTTCATATTGATTCTAAAGTGAAACAATTCAAGAAAAATAAGCATTTCAACAATAATTTATGATATAGGTGTTTGTTAGGATATGCCAAACCAAACCACCATTTTCATGAAAATGCCATTTTGCTGTACATTCCTGCACAATTAGAAAAAAATCCAGTTGATTAACAATAAGACAATATAACTTGTAGACGTTTACAAATATGTAAGTTGAGTTTTAAAAGTATAAATATACAAGACATACAATTAATAACCTTGATAGTACAAAACAAATAATATGTATATATATGATTATCCATGGAGACAATTATGTTACATAGCAACGACTTTTACCTAGCAACCACATATATGACCTATATTTAGCAGTTTTGTTTGTCTTAGAAATGTTATATAGGCCTGTATTACTTTGAGAACTCGGTTAACATTGGTTACACAAACATTTGAAATACTTCAGATTCTCCATGAATACCGTCATGTTGCCTAGCAACACTATTTTCCCTAGCAACCTCTCGGAACTAACATGAGCAATATTCCTGATTTTTAAAGGGACAGGTCCACTTTTACAAAACGTCTGAACAGCTTTCAGTTGACGGATGGGGATCAATGTAACACGCAAAAAAAAAAATCAGAGCGAACAGCCCTCTAATTTGGATTCTACGAATGAAAAACGAATGCGTCCCTCCATTTAAACTATATATCGGTCATTAAAGGAGTTCAACTGATTTAGCATAATATTACAACAATATAGTACTAATTCTCGTAAAGGTATTGTGAAGCCGACATTTGTTAACGTATGTCATGGAAAAAGATCTAAAAAAGAAAGAATATATAATTACATGTAGTCAGTTTAAGCGATGTTTGGGTATTTTGCTTGGTAAACGCTCACACATTAGTACTTATGCGCGGGTCACGTAGCTAGCGCGGGTCACGTAGGGGTCATGCATACCGATCTGGCACTCCGTGAAATCTATGTACGAACTTACTTACCGGCCGAAAATACGTATGTACCTAATTAACCGACGTCCCTCAGTTTATTCAGTTTTAGGTCTATAACTCCACGAAAAAGAGATTTCAAGCCCTAATTTGTTCAGGCATGCTATTAAATGACATTTCCTTTCATATAAGACAATAACCTCGCAACTATTGAATTTTGGCTTGCAAAAGTGGATCTCTCCATTTAATATAAATAAACACTACAGGTGTGGCTTTGTCTGAGAACAGTTTTAACGATGAGGGTAATGTTTCAAGGTCAAAGGGGTTTTCAATAATTAACCTTTGGATGTATATCAATATATAGATGGCTTGTTTTGAACTTTAATGCAATGTTCGGCTCTTATTATAGACTTGTATAACTCTGAGTACTCAAATAACTATTAATACACATTTGAAACAATGAAAGTATCCATGGATACTGATATGTTGCCTAGCAACAGCATTTTGCATGGCAACCACACATTCGACATTATATTAGGGGGATCATTTGACCTTTATGGGCACCTTTTTGCTGTATATTCGGGTTACAAGTTAGATTATCAATACAGATTTGTATGACGGTTGCCTAGCAACAGTATCTAGCCTAGCACCAGTTCATTTGGCCTATATCCAATGGGTGTTGCCCTTCCTCATGACTTTTCTGCTTTAATCGTACATTACTCTACATACTCAGCTAACTTTTAAAGTCATAAACGTTACATTTTCTTTTCTTAATTGAAAGGGAGTGTCCATAGCAACACAACGTAGATGTAATTTTTTTTAAACAGGTCATGCATCATGACCTCCCTTTGAAAATGGACTGTCCTGAGTATGTATTTTGTGCCCATATTAGGTACAACATGCATGTTAAAGGGAAAGTTGAGTTTTGGTAGAGAGGGCGCTAGACTACTTAATTGGTTTGTGAGGTAATGAAAAACTGAGTGTAAAATTTGAAAGAGCATAATATTTAAACAATAAAATCACCTTTGTTTGATCAAAATCGGTTCAGAAACGGCTGAAATATCCATAAATATAACAATTTGTAATAAACCCGGGGCCCCGGGTTTATTAGCGAATTTTGAACCAGCCGTTAAATTTTTTTTTTAAATGCTTCCTCTTTTCAAAAAGTTACAAAATAGGTATTTAAATAGTCGTTGGTTATTTCTCTATCTAATCACTATTTCAACAAAGCATCACATGCACAATATTTTATTCAAAATGGTTGAAACCGATGAGTGTTTAGAGAGCGCCCTCTTACGTTTTAACGGCTCTTTTTGAATGATAACATGATCTTTACTACGTCATTTGTAATTTTGTGTTCCTTTCTAGTTATAACTATTAGTTTGTAATGTAATGATGCAGGTTTTGGTTACTAAAATTCAGTTTCACCAAAACTGTACTCTCCTTACCAGAACTCAACTATCCCTTTAAAGGATAGTGAATAGAGATGGTGGACATCAGCGGAGTGTGTACACCATACTAAATATGTCATGTCAAATGTTTGTGTATAAAACATTTTAGGCGACAAATAACATTATCAAAAAGCTCCATTTAAGGGATCGATCTAGAAACTTTGTCAAAATCTTCAAAACTTACTTGGAACCTAAGTGGTTCTCAAATATTTGTATATACCAATATAGTATGGAAGAGTATTCGGTTGCATGACTTTAATTTACCATTGAATATTTACACATGACTTATGAAAGGGTAGATGAAATGGTTCAGAATTGATTTGATGAGGTTTTACATGATTTTCAGAAGACTCTTTTAAGACAACGGATTATATAATATACAGCATTTGTATGCATTTGTTTGCTCTAATTGGCTTGGATGATCCCAAACTTACACAGTATCCTAGCAAATGTAAGAATGAGATTAGTAGGTAAAGGTAAAGAAAAATAAAAAAAAAACTATACAAGAGAAGACAATCATCATTTGATATCATCACACAGCGATCTGCCAATAGCTTGCCAGTCTTAGTCTACATCACTAGCCTCTCTGCTAGATTGTTCATTGATCATAAACGGCATGCACAAACAAAAACACATTTCCCTTGACTTTGCTTGACTAGGCATAGGGGTGGTTATGGAAAGAGGTTCTTTACAAATTTTAATTGCTTGTCTGATATGTTCCTTCTGGGATGTATGGTTTACTTGCATTGGGGAATATGTAATTATTAAGTCCGTGGGGTCATGTCATGTTCTTTTAATGATAGGTCCCTTGACATTGCATCCAATATAGTACCCATCCCTCACCTTTGGCTCTTCGTATGTGTTAACATGCGAACAGCGGCCACCCACTGGCCAACATGCTTGGCAGGCTGGTTTAGGCTGACCCAAGGAAAGAAAAGAACGGTAATACCTCTCACCACTGGTATATAATGTGGACAAACCTACTGCCGATAGACCGGACAAGAGAACAGCTCTGGTTGCTAAAGAGCTCGCAAGGTATTGCAGCTCTCTCTGAACTCGTTCGGCTGACAAGGGATACCTTACAGAACATGGAGGTGGATACAATTTCTTCTGGTGTGGCCGGGGTAGCAATCAAGAGCAACTTGAAGCTGGAGCTGACTTTGCAGTTAAAGGTAGTTCAGATTCGTCAAATGAGATGCGCGGCGCCATCTTGCATACGCGTTGCGCACGGTGCGTAATGCACGTTAGCTCAGTGTCATGCGGTGCGCGCAAACTAACCCAGTTCAAAATGGCGACCCGCTATGTAGCATCCCCACGCTTGATGCCCTTTAAGAGCTATCACGTTAGCAAATTGATCTACTAACATGTATCGACAATTTCCCGATGACGATACAGAATGGGAGAATGGCCACCCTGATAAGTGCTTATGCTCCGACAATGACCAACCCTGATGATGTGAAAAACATGTCCTATGTAGAACTGGATACCTTTCCTTACTTCAGTGGGCAGAAATGACAAGCAAATACTGTTCAGTGACTTTAATGTCAGAGTAAGTCTTGATTCATCACTATATGCCTATGGGAAGGTGTCACTGGAAGAATGGAGTGGGCACCCGCAACAACAATTGATTACTTATTTTGCAGACCTGCGAAGCACATGCCTTAGAGATAACCAATGCCATCTTTTGAAACCTCATCGACGACGGCATTGTCAGTAAAATGAGACGTGCAGGATGTCAGAGTAACCAATTATATGTGTGGGGCAGACTGTTGGACAGACCCCCAGGTGCATCATATATAAGATAAAGCTCCAAATTAGACCAAAGAGGGAAAGGAGCATAACAATGTATACACTGAAGAATCCTGATGTGGCTGGAAAACTCATCTCAGATCTAGGCGATCAGCTGGCAGACATTTTACACGTTGTTGACAACACTGGAACAAATTGTGAATGACTGTCCACCCGCAATGTCTACCAACGTCTACCCGCAAGATGCAATGACTGGTTAGATGGGCATGATGAAGAAATCCACCGAAAATCATAGACGTAAACATCGTGCTCATCAAAATTATCCATCAGTAATATGCTTCTAAAAAGGGAGCCTACACTAGTCAGTGCTCGTTAATACAGGCCAAACAGGACTCGTGGCTACATTCAAAGGCATGTGAAATCCAGGGCTATACTGCCTCAAAGCGGTTCTACGGGGACAGCAACACGCTCTATGGACCTCAGTCGTCGAGGAGGTCTCGCCTTCTAAGTTATGATCGGTCAACTCCCTTATCTCCCTTATCTGAGAAGCCGGATATACTGAAGAGATGGACTAAACACTTTGAAGCCATCCTCAATTGACCAGATGCCTCCGATTAAATCACACTGATCATGAATATTTCACCCGACAATGTTGATGTCAAGAAGGCTACTAGTTAGCTCTCAAACGACACATCTCCTTGATCAGATGCCGTTCCTGCTGACATCTACATAGATGGACGTCCTGTGCTTCTTGACAAACACACTTTGCTGCTACAATCCGCAAAGGACTTCGATGGCTTGTTCCACAAGAACTCAGGGATGCACGTATTATACACCAGTCCTCTAAAAAAGAACAGGATATTGCTAAATATTGAGAGGGCCTATTACCAGGCTGCTGTCTGGAAGGCAGCTCTGACTGCAGCCCCAGAGATAACTGGCCCTGAGGGAGAGGGATGGAAACTCATTGACGGCAGACTGGTGGTTGACTGGACTAAAGAGGCTCTGGCTCCAAATGCCATTCTGGGATTGGTTGCCTACAAATGTCGCACAAACTGTGAGACACGGTGATGTGGGTGCCGTGCCAATGGACTCCGCTGCACAGATGCATGCGGATGTTGTGACTGCCAGATATGTGATACTGATGCAGATGCAGATGAAGCCGACGAAGATAGTGACAATTAATATGTGTAACATGTAGATTTGGCTCTATTTAATCAACTCCTCGTGGGCAGTATGTAATATGATGATGGTATCATTTATTATAATAATTAAAAAAATAATTAGATTCAAATCAATACATTGCCAAGCTTAGTGTCAATTTGTACACACAGATACTAACACACATACGCATACACACTCACCCACCCACACATACACACACAAACACACACACACACACACATAAACACATACACACATACACACATACACACACACACACACACACACACACACACACACACACACACACACACACACACACACACACACACACACACACACACACACACACACACACACACACACACACACACACACACACACACACATATACATAGAGACGCTATAAGTAAAGTAATCATAATATATAACGCAAAAAATCCCAAGAAAGACGATGAAATAAACTGGAATATAAGTCAGATGTGTGGTTGCTAGATAAAGTGTGGTTGCCAGGCAACGCATTGATCTACATGGATAACTAAGTAGTATTCATATGTTGCACCATCAAGTTTAATCAAGAATCTACTTTGACTAATGTATAGGCCTATACAGCAAAAAATGTGTCAAGGAATGGTAAAATAACCCTTGAAATGTATGTTAGATGTGTGGTTGTTAGGTAGAATAGTGTTGCTAGGCAACGTGACGGTATCCATGGATAAACTTAAGTATTGCAAATGTGTTTATCCAATGTTAACCGATTACTCAAAGTAATACAGGCCTATAAAGCAGAACATTTCTGAGGAAGGGTAAAAAATGCTCGAAATATGTCATATATGTGGTTGCTAGATAAAAGTCGTTGCTATGCAACACATTTGCCTCCATGGATAATCAAATATATTCAATAAGCTTTGCACAATCAAGGTTACTAATGTTATGTCTTGTCTATTTTTAATTTCAAAAAGTAAACATATATATTTGTAAACCTTAAGTTTACAAGTTATATTGTCTTAATCGACTGGATTTATTTTGATTGTACACAATTGTACAGCAAAATGGCATTTTCATGAAAATGGTGGTTTGGTTAGGCATATCCTAACAAACACTTGTATCAGAGAATATTGTTGAAATGCTTATTTTTCTTGAAATTTATCACTTTAGAATCAATATAGGGTCCATCAAAATAAAATTAATGGCTCAAAGAATTTTATATTAAGTTCTGAAAAGAAAATCACCTTGAAAAAAGAAAACGGCAAGCATATAACAAGGTAAAATTGGATGCTAGGGAAAATTATGTTGCTAGGCAACACAATTTGATTAATATTTACTTACAAATTATGTCAGACTGTCCGAAATGATTTTTTCATTTCATTAATAGTGTTTAAATCATTGGGAACATACATTAAACAAAATATATATTAACTAATTGGTAAGTAACTAAATTTTCTCAATTTCAGTTGCATTTCATGTGAAAAGGGGCATGTGTCACATAAAAGGCGTTACCATGGTTACGAGCAAATATTTTTTCGGGGGGTTAGCATTTCTCGAGAGCTGGGTTCATGACCTTTCCTCTGATACCAAATTTTCCATGCCCCTCCGGGGGTGCAGCCAAATCCTAAAATAATGCTCTTTTTGGACTTGGCTCATGGACTATAGGGAGCCTAATAGACTAAGCTGTATATTTTGATTCATGAGTAATACCACTGTGATAATATTTGTAAGAGATCGAACTTATTTACTCACATGACCAATGAACACTATACAATCAAAGATGGCGCCCTTCATTTCACCTCGGATAGGATGATATTTTCTTCATCTTTGTTGACAGTGTAAATTGGATTTAGAAATGAAAACAATTTAATTAAAATAAATTTTGATAGTAACTTTTAAAATAAACCCCTAAGATTAATTCAGCGTCCAATCATATTTGCTCATTTTGGAACCCGAGATCTGCTGTGAATCACAGTCGGTTGTGTCTCTTTCTGCAACAGGGCCCTGGTCTGCTTGTGGCGGTTCAGACCAAACTGTATTCACACAGTACTTATATTGTACTTGCTATTGCACTTAAATTATTATTACTATTATCTTGAGCTATTGTTTAATCACTACTTTAAAAAAATTTTGTACTATGCTTACATTTAACTTTCTATTACACTTATTTGCTACTATACGCTGAACTATTTATTTAAACTATATACTATGTTGCTATTGATATATAATTCTAAACAATTCTATTGTAATGTTAACTAGGTACTTATTTAAGTGTTAGATATCTTTTGTAATATATTTTATATTGTTTGTTTATTATACTACAGTGTGTCCCAGATAAAACGAAACCGGATTTCATGGCAGGAAATTTCTGTCATAATGAACATTTTCTTTGATGAGATATACATGAATAAAAAGCTCTGTTTCTCTTCTTTCATTTGATGTACAACTTATGGCACATAATGCACGCATGACTGAATTAGAACAATGGAAATTGGTGTTACCAAAATTCCATTTGCACGCAGAAATTGCAGGTTTGGGTAAGTTTTTAGGGTAGTAAACGTACTTATTATGAAAAAGGACAAACACCGCGTACAAATTCATATTTGCATCTTTTATATGACACCTCATGATTAAAAAATTAATTATTTATGCCAGAGAACGAGTACAATGGAAACATGCTTGATTTCAGCCCATATAGGTAACTTTCCTGATCTAGCATGTTTCCCATGTTTCCCTAATCCCCATGTTTGTGTAAATTCACTCATGCATCAAGTCCATTGTCATCTGCTAAGTCAGGAAAGCTGAGCGACTTCTTACTCAACTATCTACTCATTTGGGCAGGAATCAGGCATGTTTTCATTGTACTTGTTCTCTGGCATACATCGTGAATTTTTTGTGCATGAGGTGTTACATAAAATATAAAAATATGAAATTGTATGCAGTGTACGTTTACTCCCCAAAAAAATCACCCAAAAAGCTCACCCAAACTTACAATTTCTCCGTGCAAATGGAATTTCGGTAACACCGCTTTCCATTGTTTTAATTCAGTCATGCGTGAATTATGTGCCATAAGTTGTACATCAAATGAAAGGAGAGAAACAGTGCTTTTCAATTATGTATATCTTATCAAAGAAATGATTCATTATGACAGAAAATTTCTGCAATGAAATCCGGTTTCGTTTTTTCTGGGACACTCTGTATTTCACTGCCCTGCGCTGGCAATTATATGTATTCCTTTTTTTTTTTGGGGGGGGGGGGCGGAATTTGCCTAATAAAGGGATGATTTAATTCATAAATGACAATAAATGCTTTTCATTTAAATTAATTTCATTTCATTTCAGCAATTTAAGTCAATGTGTCATACCTATTTCTTGTTTAATGTCATCATTGTTGCTTTGTTTGGTTTATACTTCTGTGTTTGTGTATCATTTGTTAATGTTCATTATTTCGAGTTATAATCGGATTTTACAATTGTTTGTATTATTTTGTCGTTCTGTGTTATGACTACCACTACTAATAGGAATGATGATAATACTAATGATAATATAAATATTAATAGTAATAATGATCCTAATAATATTAGTTATGTATATAATAATAATAATATTATAGTCCTAGAACCTCAGTGGTCATAACATATCACAGAAATACAAATGTTATCAACAATTTGCCTATTGTTGCACATGTCAGCAAAGTTAAAAGCCCCTTTTAACACCAATTAATACTCGAAAACTACTCGTCTCATTGATTCATGATACTTATACTACCGAATTTGATTATTTACTCTAGGTATTTTGTAAGATAAAGATCTTACAAAATACCTAGAGTAAATAATCAAATTTTGCAGGATGTGATAAATGTCGAAGATGTTAGCTATATTATAAACTGTGATGCAATAAATGGAATTATGACATGGTAAGCTTTATGAACTACATGTATATACATTCAGTTCAGTTTAGTCTATATTTCACATCTCTTAAGAATACAAATGGAAAACACATTTGTTTAAAAACATACAGTACAAAGACATTACAATTTTGATTTACACAGTGGATGCGAGGGAAAAGCAAAGCCATTGGCATGTCGAGATCTTTCTCTTTTTAACTACACCTATAGAGGTGTACATGTGTACAGTGCAATTTGAAATGTCAACATTCTCAATAAACTGGAATAATGATATTACTTCTGTGAATTTTTTAATATAACAATTTTGTCTTTAATTTGTGCTCAGTCAACAATGAATCAATGGTCACCACCAATTTTTACACAAAGTTTTCCTGATTACCATGTACATATTTTGACAAGACGAAATCTTGAGACAATTCTTGGTCATACAAATTATGCGGAGTGATTAGATGGGACGTATTTTTTGCGTTATGTTTATTATTCCATTTCGCGTTCAGGTTCTCACTTTAAAATCTGTATTTGATTCATAATTTTTAGATATTATTGTTTGTTTTATTTGTTTTGTATTGGGGGTATTTTCGTTTTCGATGTATAACATAATATTGCTTTTGTTTGCTTTGTAGTAATTTTCGTAGTTCCATAAATAATGTAAGCTGTTAATTATATCGTGCTTTTTTAGTGTTTAATGTATACATGTATATAGGCGTTTAAAAGCATAGCATATTAGCCGTATCCTTACATTACAATTGTAACAGCGAGCCTGCGAGAAAATAATCATTGATAACTTATGGGCCAACATTTGTAAATAAGTGTTATAAATGCTGTCAGACGTGTGTATATCATGTATAGTGACCATTTAAGGTAAATAAGAAAAGCGTCATCCTGGTAAACCACTGTAAACAGGTGACCTTTATAGGCAGTTTTTTTTTTGTTGGACACTGTAGGCAGTTCGGCTCTTATAGACGGGTTTGACTGAACAGAAATGAAGAGGATTAAAAGTATATGTACAGAGATTTCAAACACAGAGCTTTTGCCAAAATAGATTATCATTTTAGCTTAAAGGGATAGTCGAGTTTTGGTAAAGAGGGTACAGTTTTTGGTCAATCTGAATTTTAGTAACCAAAACCTGCACCATTGCATATCAAACTAATAGTTATAACTCCACCATGCTCGAAAGGTATACACAAATAAAAACGACTAATAGTCGGGTTCCTTATGTAATTTCGTTCAAAATTTGTGGAGATTTGTTATACTAAACATCTTTTTAAAGTTTGAAGTACGCCAAATCTAAAAATCCATGTTGCCATTTTTTCCGAAGCCATTATGGCGGCCATCTTGGATTTTCAAAATGGCTGCCATTTTCAACTTGTTTTTGTTAATAACTTCGCCTTAAATTCTTCTATGACACTAACATGGATGGTAAACCTAATTTTAAGGAGCTAGGTTGTCATAAAGACCCCATTTTACAATTTGGAGGGGTGGCATAGCTAGGGAGAAGGGGTGGGCTAGGACGGGGGGGGGGGGGGGGGAAGGGGGTACTTTGCATTTTCTATATAAACATAACAAATGAACATGCATACGAATACAAATTGCACCATTTAAGAGAACATTGACTGTAGTCTTCAATATTTCCCCTCAGCCCCAGAACAGTGGCATACCAAGGGGGGTGGGGGAGGTCAATAATTCAAATAGCCTGAACAAAAACAACACATGCATTTTGGCACAGCTTGGGCCCTTTTTTGGAAAACATGTATACTTCTGTATTGTCCCCTCACCCCATTACAGTGGCATACCAAGACGGTGGGGAAGGGAGTGCCCGGGGGGGGGGGGGGGGTGGTGCGTTGCTTTCTATAGCAACATCAATTAATTACGTACATCTAAACAAGGCTAAATTGGCACAGTTTGCGACCTTCTGTGGTCTTTGCCCTTCCACAAACACCGTGTTTGACCCTGAATGTCACTAAGTCGGATCCAACCACACACAGATAGGGATCTGAATATAATCATACAAACATGTCATTTCTGAAGAAAAAAATCCTGCTCCTGAGAAAGCATGGACGGATCTCCACAGAGTTTTGATTTGGAGTTCTGCCGACTTCATCGATTTTGAAGTGTTATGTAGTAGAGCGTCATAATTAATTGGCTATTGCCAGCACGAGAACGTCAGTGTCAGGAGAGAAGAACGTTAACCTTGAAGAACCTTGAAGAAATTACTCTCCCAAAAGCGTTAACGCTGTCCTGGAGAGGGCTGTGCTGTGTTGCGTGCTGTTGGTGATGTGGTGTTGGTGAAGTGATGGTGGTTGTTCTCCGTGCACTATATACAATGTGCAGGGTGCAGTGTGCAGGTGGTGCAGGTGTGTCCCTCGTTACAACATCTTCAGGGGCAGGGGCGGCGCCATAGTCTGTATGGCAGGTAGTGCCGCGCCCCTAAAGCCAAGAATTGAATTTGCAGTGACAGCGTTGCTTGGGAGAGTGTTCCAGACACGGACTGCTCTGGGAAACATGCTGTACATGTAGCAGTTAACTCGGCAAAATGGTTGGGTGAATCTGAAGTTGTGGCTGTGATGTTGTACTCGTTGTGGTCTGGTGATGCCTGTGATAAGTCGGATGTCAGGAGGCAAGGAGATCTGGACAAGTTTGTGGTGTACTTTAAAGAGCATCTCGCATTGATTGAGCAAGCGGCGGTGTTGTAGCGTGTCCCAGCCAAGAGATGACAGCATGGTGGTGACACTAGATTCTCTTCTATAGTCATGAAGGACGAATCTGGCAGCTTGTCTCTGTATGCTCTCTATCAGTTTGATCTCCCTTTGGGTGTGTGGATTCCATGCACATGAGGCATATTCCAACTGGGGTCTTACAAGCTGCTTGTATGCAATGTCCTTGACTTTCTGTTCACATTTCCCAAGGGCTCGGCGTACAACTCCAAGAGTTCTTGCAGCTTTCGCTTGGATCTTCTGTGCATGGGTGTTCCAGCTCAGATTGTTTGCCACTGTGACTCCGAGGTATTTATAGGAGGTAGCTTTGGGAACTCCTTTCCCATTGATGTTGAGGTCAAAGTTCAAGGGATGCCGCTTCAAAGAAATGCACATGTGGGCACATTTCTTCACATTGAATGACATATCCCAAAGGTCTGCCCATTCTGCCAGTGTGGAAAGATCCTGCTGTAAGGCTATGTGGTCATCTCTTGTGTGGATACTGCGGTACAAGACACAGTCATCAGCAAAGAGTCTTATTGATGATGATACGTCTTCACATATGTCATTGATGTACACAAGAAACAAGGCCGGACCAAGGACCGATCCCTGAGGGACCCCAGAGATGACCAAGGACTAGATGTGCATCTTTTCCATTTCGCTGAGTAGCAGCTACGACATGCCAGATCATCAACGTGTCTGCCTCCTCATGGTTGCTCTTGTCAAACTGCATGTCCCTGTTGGATCTACCTGTTCTATCTGTTGGCAGTGTGTCCTGATGCGGAAGTTACAATGACCTTTGGAGAATCCCGGTTGTACTAACAAATCTTGGTGGCTAAGTAGTCTGTGAGGTCAGCTTTAGTCTGGTCATGGGATAGGAAACGACTCATGGTGAGGTGTTTGATGCAGGTCTCATCTTTCACTTGGTACTGGATTGGATCTTTCCGATGCCGTCTTTTTTCTCTGGTGTAGTCTTCAGCGAATCTTCCCCGTAGGTGTAAAAAACAAGGACTATTTCATCATGGTTTTTTGTGAGGTCCTGAAGTCGCTCATTGAAGCATTTGCTAAGATCACTTACTGTTACCATCGTTGCTGGCTTCTTGGTCAATTGTTGGACTAGCACCATCCCGTCTACCACTGCGATGTTAGGTTTGCGGTGCATGGGAGTGTCGTCTTCATCAGCTGTGGTGTCCATTTCTTCATCCTGAGTATTAGGCATCTCGTTTTCCATGTGTAGTGGATCATTGCCTTGTGCTTCTGTTGCTGCCAACTTTTCATGGGCGTGTTTCGGCTTTGAGTGTTCGCTGCATGACAGGAGAGAACCACTTGGCGAAAACAGAGCCCTTGTTGTCAGGGTGAACTCGGGAGTTTCCAACTGCATGTTTTTTTTTATCGACTTCTCTACTTGACCGTGCAAGGACCATAAGTCTCCCATACAGATCCTTTCTTTCCTTCATGTCTCCTGTTTTGTCACGGATCTTAACTGTGTGCTTCTTGCTTCCAGACACATACATCTTGTTGTTTTCTTTCTTTACGGGTGTCCATATGCTGACATTGCCGTTCACTCGGTCTGCTACATAGTCTTCATAGAGTTTATGTCCAATGGCATCTATGTTCAGGATCTGATGAACGTACTCTTGTGGAAAGTATAAGCATGGGTTACCAAGTTGTAGAGTCTTTCACCTTCAACGGCGAAAGGATTGCCGTGACTGAGAATGGCAGCCTTGATCTTTCAGACAGTATCATGTTCCCTCCTAACCACACTGGGAGAAAGATCATGATGATATGTAGGCTTCTTTGCTTCTATGCTGAATTGACTCCTAAACTCCTTGACCAAGCATGATAGTTCAGGAGCCGCTACGAAGAAGCGTTGTCTGGCATTTGCGTTGTTGGAAATACCTATGAGACCAGCATGGACTTTCATGAGCTTGTTCAAATGCTCACGAGCATGATCTGCACCAACGGAAGTGAATGGGGTGGCATTCTTTGACACTGAGATGTTGTTGTAGACAAACCATGGGTTTACCATGGTCTACATCTATGGAATGCTGCTCATAATTTACAATTATCTTAAACAAGGAGTTTACATTCTTTCTCCATCAGTTTACAAATGGCATTCCATAGATGTAGACCATGGTCAAACCATGGTTTGTATAAACCTCCTACATGTACAAACCTAAATTTAGGAATTCAGCAACATTCAGTAAACATTCAGTGAACATCTTTGCTGCATTCTTTTATAATCATTCACAGCACAAACATACATAGGTGGGACTTAATTAAATACTATTATTGAAAATCGTCATTGATAATATACATTGTTTTATATGAAGGCAGATGCTCAAGAAATTGATAATCTTTCATCTTACCAAGAAATAACGACATTCTAGATAGTCGAGATCTGGACACATGTACAGTTGATGGGGATCAGTGAAAAATTGTTTCATACAGTGCACATGGCACATGGCTAAAAACCATCATTGCTGTCATTTAATGAATCATGACTCATATCGTGCAAATGTGTGGCCCTGGAAATGTGTATTTAGATATTTGATATTTGACAAATTTGATATTTTAAGCCCTATTCTATGATATTTATGGCGGCCATTTTAAAAATCCAATAGTGACGTCATTTTCAAGTCTTCTAGTTATTGCCATTCAATGTCTCGGTCCTAAATATATGGGTTTAGACACCAAAAATTATCAACTAAGTGGCTTAGATATAGATATATAGGCCAAAAGGGTTGATAATGGCGGCCATTTTGAAACGCCAATATGGCACCCAAGGCGGCTTCCCAAAAAATGGCAACATGGCTTTTTAGATTTAGTATACTGCAACGTTTCCAAAAATGTAAAGATCAGAAAATCTCCACAAAATTTGAACGAAACAATTGATTTAGACATAGTGAACTTGACTATAAGTGAAAGGCTTGTTATAATTCAAAAAGAGCCGTTAAAACTCAAAGGGCGCTTTCTAAAACTCATTGGTTTCAACCATTTTTAATTCAAATTGTGCATGTGCTGTTTTGTTCAACTAATGATTAAATAGAGAGATCATCAACAAAATATTTTAAAAAAACATCTTTTGTAAATTTTTAAAAAGTGTAACCTTTTTTTTAACGGCTGGTTCAAAAGTATTTTATTATTGTGGTGCCCCACAATAATTACAAATTATTATAATTATGGATATTTCAGCCGTCTCTGAACCGATTTTTATAATAAAAACAAGTTTATTCTGTCATTAAAATTGTATGCTCTATCAAATTTGACACTCAGTTTTTCATTGTCTTAAAGAAAAGTATTTTGTGTAGCGCCCTCATTACCAAAACTCAACTATCCCTGTAACAAACATATATACACGAGTATCGATCGACTGTGTGTGTCAGTGTACGTAGGTGTCTGTATGTGTATGTATTTGTGTGTTTGTACGTGCGTGCGTGTATTTGTATGTGTTCCAATATTATGGTAATCAGTTTGGGAAGGTTATATCTAAGTACACGTGTGGGCAAAGTAAAAAGGCAACATCTAGTTGACAAACACAACATATACATGCATATTTACTTTCTTTTAAACAATATTAGCCTTAACAATGCAATGTTTGACATCGAGTAAAGATTGTAAAGGGTGCAGCTTTAATATAAGGCTCTGCCTTTTCTGCTGCATATGTATCATTTATAATGAAAATTCTAAATAAATGGACAATTTTAATGGATTTGTATACTCCACCGATGCAAGGGAAACACATAAATATATTTGTTATTAAGGTCAGCCATCTCAGACTTCAGGGTCATTCCTATGCGGTACGTAATTGGCTAACAGAAATTAATTTATTGTTCTTAAATATCCAATAGAAATGTGTTTCATCTTGATATTACCGTTACTATATATTGATGGTGGTGGTGTTGGTGGTGGTCGTCGTGGTGGTGATAAGGGTCGTATTGGCGGCTGTCGTCCTCGTGGAGGTGGAGGTGAGTGTAATAAAGATACTATTGATGATAATGATGATGATGATGACGAGGGAGAAGAAGTTGAAGATGTTTATAACGATGACGATGATGATAATGATGATGATGAAGAAGATGATGGTTATTAATATTGGTGATGATGATGGTGATAATGATGAAGATTATGATGATTGATGATGATGATGATGATGATGATGATGATGATGATGATGAAGAACATGATGGTGATAATGATGGTGATAATGATGAAGATTATAATGATTGATGATGATGATTATTGGTGATTATGATGGTGAAAATGATGATTGATGATGATGATGATGATGATGGTGATGATAACGATGACGATGGTGATGACTAGTGATGATGATGGTTGTGGTAACGATGACTGTTATAGGGGTAATAATTTTGTGATGATATGCCTATTGGTTATTGTGTAAAGAGTAATAACAACATCAGACAGTAACATAGCAATAGCAGTCATGATGATAAATAACTTAGGGTTTACGGATAAAGGTCACACATTCAAACAATCAAAACGAATATTGCATACGTTTTATTATACGGCATACGGTTTTTGTTTTGTTGTATCTACATCCACTAGTTGGCGCTAGACATGAATAAAATATTCGTGCAATTGAGCTTTGAATCGTCAGCACATGATGTGAATCAGACATTTACATGATCACTGCAGCGATCCCTCCCGTACACCAACACACTTCGCTCCTCTAAAGTTTTGAATAACAAACTTATATGCATTTAGGCACAATTGTGTGATTTGCGGCGCAAGATCGCCAATTTTGGGGTAGAGTTATCGCATTTTCGATCTTAATTATCGTATTTTGGGTCAATTGTATGGTAGTGGTGGTGGTAAAGACACATTAACGGTACAATTTTGAGAACCAATATGATGACCATTGACCACCTCCTAAGATATCCCGGTAGTATAACTTAATAAAGGTTCCTTCTATTGGTTTGAGCTTTTGCTAGTGGGTTAGAACTGGTCGCATTGCCTTCACAGCAACTATTAGGGCACAAACTGTTGGCTTGCCTGTTATTCTTTAGCCAGTTACACATGGCAACAAATCACTGGAACGTCCATGTGCGACTAACAATAATATGATTTTAGAATTGGTATGTCAAATCACACGAGACACAATTAAAAGCTCTGCTTATGGCGGGGCGATAATGCTCCCTCGCCAATCCGCGAATGTGTGATGTGTCTAGTATTCTGATAGTTTTCACAGTCATACAAATTAATATTTATTTGTCAAATGAATGTTGATTCTTGGGCGAGAAATTTATATCATGATGAAAGCACCTTTGTGACGTCACGATCAGTGCGAAGTACGAACTGGAATTATTATTGATCGTAGTTTTCTTCTCAAATGCTCGCGGATGATGTCGCCCATTAACATTTTTTCGTAACAAACATTAAATGAACAATGCAGCATTCCACATTAAAGGGACCTGGTAACATCGCAAAATGTACACGAAACTTACTTGGAGCTCTATCAGTTCTCTATATTGTTGCGAATTACATGTAATAGAAGCAAGGAACAGGTTTTCATTTTTACGAATTTTGATTTCGTTATAAAGGTATTCATGATTGAAGTTTTGGGGTGTGAAAGTTTCAATGGGACACTTTCACCTGTCATGCCTGTGTGTGAAGTAAGTGCAATTAGTTAGCAAATATCACCTTGCATTTTTGCTCATTTCACAGTAATATGACAGTCATGCCATGAATTTCCACACATCACTCCCCAGCTAGCCACCTGACGTTGGGCCGATGTCGGAATTTGGTTGCCGGATGTCGGCATATCGCCGTTGGCTCGAGGTTAAAATGTCCGCCAGCCCAACATCGTCACGACGTCATTTTTGTGATATATTGGCATAAGGTCATTTTCCGACAATGGCCCAACATCATGTCATGAGATGATGTTGGGCCATTGTCGGGAAATGACGTTATGCCAATATATCACAAAAATGACGTCGTGACGATGTTGGGCTGGCGGACATTTTAACCTCGAGCCAACGGCGATATGCCGACATCCGGCAACCAAATTCCGACATCGGCCCAACGTCAGGTGGCTAGCTGGGTCAGTGGACATTTCAGACCAGAGAATTACATGTTTTATGATCTCTTCTTCAGTTTGTGCACATGTTACTTGATCCCTTTAATTTTAAAAGTACAGATAAGGTGACGATCATTGCGGTCGATTAAAATCATAACAAACATTATACAAAGGTTTTTGTAACCGTTAGCATCGTTAGCAAAGTAAATTATTTGATGAATTGGAAATGATCGATAATACCCCCAGGAAGATACCCGACTATGAAGGTTATTATATCTACCACCCGGACAAATAATGCCAACGACAATTACTCCAAAGATAGTTATACCCCTCCTGACAACAGAATGCATGTATCATAATAGATACCGAAGAGCAATTGTTATAAACTGTATGTAATTACATTGTATCTATTACCATTATTACATTGCATTGTTACACATATGACTGCCATTATTGCCGAAGGGATTCGAACCTTGTGGGTCCTGTATTAACTCTATCACGATATCAAAGATCTAGCAGTGAAGGGTTAAAAAGGGTTAAAAACGTATGTAAATTAATACACAAGTTACGCAAACTAACTGAGAACTATTATGCACTCACAAAACTACACTAAAAGACTTTACATCCACCATGGATGAACGTGGCCAATATCGAATATTGACACAGCCAAAGGTAATCGTAATGTTATGATGCTATTCGAATTTACTTCATGTTAGTCACCTATTAATACGTTAAATCTAGGGATTTATTCGTGTTTGTAAACAAGTTAGCTGTTCTCGAGGTCTTTGTTACGGAAGTTTATGAGGAAACGCTCTTTTATGATTTATTTAGTAGAGTTGATAAGGTAGCTCATGAATCTTTTATGTATGAAGTGAACACAAGAAGAAAAAAAATGAAATGTTCGATTGTGTGTCATGCTGTAAGCTTTAGAGTATCAAATAACAATGTATATCATTCATTCACTGACAATTGCAATAAGTAGAAAATCTAGGGTTAGATACTGAGTTAGATACTGTGGTTAGATACTGAGCAGTAAATGTGTTATCAGGGTTATCATGGTTATGTTCAATTTGAATATGATTTCCCTGTGTGAACAGAGTGTGAACACACTGTGTTTCACAGTGTGAACCACAGTGTCAAATTCGAGCGTTTTTACACTATTTTACACAGTGTGAACGCAGGCAAGTTCACACTGTGGCGATATAGTGGCCTCACAGTGTGTTCACAGTGTGGCACAGTGTATTCAAGCTGTGTTCACTCTGTGGATTTATTTATTTATTTATTAAAGGTTTATTAAAATACTGCCATCGCGGTCAAGAGACCGAATTGCGGCCAGTTTACATGTAAATACAAACAAAGATAAACATAATGCAAATAATTACATAAGTACATATCTATATACAAATTGAAATATTAATACAAATTGGTTGATTCAATTATTCATTATAAGAATATTACATAAATGTATGAAGTAAAATGTAAGTTTCTATTAATGTTTATGGTTATCAGGCACAAACGGAATCACACACACGGTCACGCTGTAAAAAAAAAACAACAACAACAACAACAACAACAACTAAGCAAACAAACAAAACCGACACACGAGGAGCATACACAATAACACGCACAAAATATACGGCTCTGGCACGCACTCACACGAACGCACTGATGCATATTCAAACCCCAAACAGTCATGTGGACAAACATAAAAGCCAGACACATGCGCATGTAATACACATTTACCACGCATACATTTTTACGTAATTATTACACATTTTCGCACATCGCTATAAACTCGGACACAAGTCATGCGCATGCATGCACCCCGAATGCACACACTCACGAAATCACCCATGCATACTCACCCAAACATATAAGTATACACATTCAACCAAGATGCGCACGATCACACATAAATAAACACTCACTAGAACCCCCAAAAGATACGCACGATCATAAATGAATAAACACATACACCCTGACCCACCTGCATACACCGCACACATTCACACTTGCTTTTATAGTCATGTTGATTTTGTGTTGGCATAATTAAATACATTTCATAAATAAATATAAGCATGGATATTGCACAAATATATCATATACTAAATATGTTCAATCAAGGTCTATACTACTTGAATCTTAATGCAAAGATGGAACTATACTATTATTCAATCAATTATAAATATAAATGAGCATACTTATACATAAAACGATCTCGCCCAACGATGAAAGAGATACGAGGTCGAAACGTACATTTCCATCTACACGTGTACATGCACATAGCACGCATACACACATACACACACAGGTTACTGAAAGTAATGGCTTGGTCACACGATGCTTGCGACGACCTGCAACAGCCTGCAACAAGACAATAGAACTTATGAACGGCCGATCATGTTCGAAATAGCTAGATGTTACATCAGAATGCAAATATCGCAATAAATTCGGTATTATTCCCAATTATAGCCATAAATAGGTTGTATGTATTACATTTAGGCTAAAGTAAACCTAACATGTTATTTACCGTGCTTAATAAGCATCATAAGCCTGGTTTTGGGTTGTCGATCGAACAATAGCACGACTGGTCACGAGGAACGCATGCGCCGTGTGTTCTCTTGCGACGGCAGGTTCCCGTCGCAAGTCTTGTCGCAAGGTTTTTGAACATCAAAAAGTCGGTTCAAAATCCGTTGCGATCAAAACAATAGAAGAGAGAGAGAAAGAGCACGGTGATTGCGGTGATTGCGGTTATTGCGGTGGCTTCATCTCACCCTATTGACCTATTCAAATTGCATCCATGGCAAATATTCATGGTTTGGTAGACAATACTTAATCCTGAATACTTCAGGCAAGTCTCGTCGCATGCGGTGACCTATTGAAATCGTATCCATGGCAACGATGCATGGTTTGGTAGACAATGATTTATCCTGAATACTCCAGGCAAGCCTCTAGATATTTCTGCTTTTCATAAAAAGTTATTTATTCTCATTACATACCATATTTTCTGCTTTTCATAAAAAAGTATTTATTCTCATTACATACCCTTACCAATAATGAAAGGGAGGTTGTTCAACCGATAGATTTTGTATTATCCATCTATTGGGGATTGGCATCCACATGACAACGATCGAATGGGAGAGGGGGGTGGGTGGGGAGGGGGGGGGGGGGGGGTCTCGGCTCTTGCGCTCTTGGGGCCCACGATTCTCTTCCATGTCCCACAGTTATTATTTTTTGTTGTTTTTCTACCTTGTTTACCGCACGCGTAATTTATATTTTGGCCCCATTAGGAGGTATTTGTATGAGCGAATTAAGAGCCAAAAGCTTTGCACCACATCCTATGTTTATATTTTTGCAACATTTGTCTTTGCTATGGCTCCATACTCAGGCTAATTTCATATAAGCTTGGTGCACCAATATGGTACCCACCGCTAGCATGCTCCTCAGGGAGTAGAGGATGTGTACAATGGGGCGGTCTGACACTTAGATGCTTATTATAGGCGCTATATATAATACGAACTACTATTATTATTAAATAATATTATTTTTATAATTAACAATATTACTATTATAATAATTATTATTAAGTAGTAGTAGAAGTAGTAGTAGTAATAGTAGTAATTTTGTGCATCAAGACCATATCAATATAAGAGCAGAGAGATATAACGCTCATCCTTGAATTGCGGAACATTTTGTGAGTGTTTATATTGTACATCTTGCAGTGAGTTTGTACAGGGCGGTGATGTAATTACAGGACTTTGGCAAAAATCCGCCCTTTCATATGTGCACGTGACCAATCGCAAGCTGTTGCAGGTCGTCGCAAGTATCGTGTGACCACTCCATAAAACAAGCAAGCAAAGGCACATAGCCGCACATACACGCATACACAGACTCGTATGTACACTCACAGACACACACTTACACACACATGAGGGCTAAGCATAAACACGCACATACATCACACCGCCATCATCACATACGCACACACACACATGTGTTTACACGCACATGCCCCGCCACATGCACGTGGAGGTGAGAGAATGCTCACCCCAAAAATAGGGTTAACGACCAGTTTCGCAACCATCGTGGGCGAGGCAAATCGTTAATTGAAAGTCATAATTATATATATAAATGTAAAATTGCTAAAATTAAACAACATATCCCTGTAATTATACGGTTAATCAAATGTGAGTTTGTAGCAAAATATAAGTTCAGAAAGTTCTTGATAAATGGAAGCGAACATAAATATATAAAGTGCTAGTATTTAAATAGCGAATTATGTATACCTATAAAATTAAATTTGGATAATAACCAAGGAATGAGTTCAAAAGTTCATGAATGGTAAATTGCAAACACAGCATTGATCATATTGTTCAAATAATGTTTGTTTGTTATTGTAATTGTAATTGAGAGTTCAAGTTGCGGATCAGGGCAGGAACAGGGCTGTTCTTAAGCGTTCTGTTTTACACTTAATGGTAGAATAATTGTTCCAATTACGTAAGTTGTATTGATTGTTGGGACGCTCGTCGGGAAGAAGATGATGCAGTTTTGAGGTGGGCATAGATTGAGCAAAGGAGGCGAACAGCTGATCCCGTCGAGCTTGTAATGAGTCCAACGAGCATACACGTAGGGCGTCAGCGTAACTAAGGTAGTCAGGGCCAAGAATGATTCTGCATGCTCTCTTTTGGATGCGTTCAATCGTGTCAGCTTGCGTCTTTGTGATGCCACTCGACCAGACAGGCGCCGCGTACTCCGCTATCGGACGAACAAAGGAAGTGTAGATCGTTACTAGGTCAGGCAAGGGTAGAAAATGGTACTTCAGTTTTCTTAACATGAATAGACGGCTGTTGGCTCATTTCACAATAGACGTGACGTGCGAATCCCATTTCAGGTTCATTTGAATGAAAATGCCGAGTAGCTTGATGGTTTCATGACGTTGAATCGTGACGTCATTCAGTGAGAGTGCAAAGGGTTCAGGTTTTCTTCGAGCAAAACAAATGTCAACGATCGCGCACTTTTTCGGGTTAAGACGTATCTCGTTCTGTGTTGACCAGTTACGTAACTGCTCGAGAGCAGCTGGAAGGCTGGATTCATCGCGAGTGCTACGCGTTTCGATGATCGTTAGGTCGTCCACGTATTTGAATACGTGTATGTTTGCGGTGTTATCATGGCAACCAGCGTCATTAATAACGGCGAGGAACACAACAGGACCGAGTTTTGTTCCTTGGGGAACACCAGCGTTCACATGTGACCAGTCTGATGTTTCACCGCCGTATAACACTCGTTGTTGACGGTCTGAAAGGAAATCGCTAATCCAGGATATGAGTGCACCATCGACACCCATCGATACTAGTTTGGTGATAGCAGTGGTGTGGTCAATGCGATCGAAAGCTTTTGAGAAATCGGTGAGAAGCATCGAAGATGCCGTCCCTGGCTTGTCGGTGTGTGAGAACAGAGTGTGTAGTATATCGATCAGGCAATGTGTTGTTGATGACCCCTTGATGTTTCCGTATTGTCGGACGTCGAGCAAATGACTCATCTGCTGTAGTGTCCGTTGAGCTATAAAGTGTTCTGCTACTTTGGCAAAATGATCAGTTAGAGCGATCGGTCTGAGGTCGTCAATCGATGGAGGTGATGATTTCGGGATGGGAATTATGTTTGCTCTCTTCCACTGGTCAGGAACTTTAAGTTGGGAGTATGATGCGTTGATGATGTGCGTGAGTGGGACAGAGAGTTCAAGTGCGAATTGGCGTATGAGTCTGGCAGAGATGTTGTCAGGGCCGTTTGCTTTTCGAGATTTGATTGTGCGGAGTTGGTGGTAGACTTCCCAGGGTTGGATTTCACGTGTGGGGCACGATGGTAAATACGCTGGGAGTGCAGATTGATCGAGGGGGTGGAGATCTTGCGCTACTGATGCAAACTTGGCACTTATGGCATCCGCTACGGCCTTGTGGTTTGCTTGATCAATGTCTGCAACAGCTATGTTTCGATGAGGACTGCGATGATCTCCAGTCATGAAACGGATCTCGCGATACCATTTCGAAGGGTTTGCGCGTTTAAGGTGTTGCACATCGAGATTGTAGTGGTTTCTTTTCGTGTTCGTGGTTTCTCTTTTGACTTTATTGCGGAAATGTCTCCAAAGTGCACTTTTCCCCCCACTGTTGAAGGCGATCTGCCGTTTTCTTATAAGAGATTTGATGTATGGCGACATCCATTCCTTGTCCTCGTTGTGAAGGGAGGTTGTCTTCTGTGGAAAATGGAAGTCAATTTTCTCGTTCAGAACGTTGTAAAAAGCAGAACATTTGTCATCTACACTAGCTGCACTCGTCACCTCAGACCAGTCATGTTGGCTAATCCACTGGCCAAATTCCCGAATATCGCTGTCTTTCATAGGTCGAACGATGCGTTTGCGAACGGTGTTGCTCCTGGGGGGGTTGATCCTTGGTTGAACCATCACACACTGGTGATCGCTGAGCCCGATCGGAGACAGGATGTTGACTGGTTGATAGTGATGAGATAGATTTGTAATGACTTTATCTAGAATCGCATCGTTTCGTGTTGGTTGATCAACTATTTGCACTAATGAATCAGAGAGGATGGTTTCAAGGTCAAGACGATTGAAATCTCCCATGATGATGATTCCCGAGTCCGGTTGATCGGTAAGGATATTGTCGATTGTAGTTGTGATGTGGGCGAGGAGGTCCTCACTGACAGGGCTTCTTGGAGGGTAGTATACCGCGGCGACTACGATGCAGGGAATTGATCTCGGGTTTCGATGAGGTCGGAGCTTCACCCAAATAATGTCCAAGTTATCTGGTATTGGCACATCCAGGCATGTGGCGTTGAGGTTCTGTTTGGCATAGATTGCTACTCCCCCTCCCCTTCTATCTGTTCGTGGACGGGAGAACATGTCGAAGCCGGAGATGTTCAGCATGTCCTCTGGTTGCTCGGGTGAGAACCATGTCTCCGAAACAGCTGTTAAATCGATGTGGTTTTGTTGCATAATGACTTGAAGTTCGTCGATTCTATTTGTAAGCGACCGAGGGTTGCATAGCAATAATGAAGGCGGTTGGCAGGTGTTGGGCAATCTTTGAGTTCGCTGTGTTGTTACGTGAACAAGGTTTGTTGTGTTGTGATCAGCCGAACGTTCAAAATGGCGGCGTGGGCGATTACCCACGATCGTTGTGAGAGGGCGTCTAATATGGCTGCCACCTCGACGGCCACGGGCATGATTCTTATATTTGAGTTTATCAGTATAGTTTGAGTCTTGGTATAGTAAAGTTCTATAAATCCCAAGTTTCTGGATGGTGTTGAGAACTGACTTGTGGAGAACACATGCGTTTTGTGTACGTACAGAGTTCATTTGCGTTGCACTGTATTTAAAATGGGTAGAACAATTACGAACAGGCTGATTGGGGGTGCGCGACTTGCCTGCCACGTCGGCAGGGCATGCACCACCGATGCGTAACATCGTCGAGGTTTGATATAGGTACACAAGCAATAATAAACTCCAGGCTCGCATATTGATGCACGATGATAATGTCAAATATATAACTCACCAAAATATCAAATAGTTCATTAGTTTTCCGCTTGTCCAAGTGGAATACACAAACTAATGTCCAAAAGGCAAGAAAGAGGCAAAAACGGCATCAAAATTATCGGAACAAAATGGAGTGATGTCGCAGATATGCAGCGCCCTCACCATGGATGAGTGTGTTCTTTTCGGCAGGGTTGATGAAATCAGTCGTAATATGACACAATGCAGGAGCTAGGTATAGGCCTACTTATGTGCTAATTTGATATTTTTAATATACATATACTTCCAAATCATATTGATTTTTAGTAAAACATTTGAGGAGGAAGTGTTATTCTCAGGTGTTGCATAATTTAAGTCAAATGTGCACATGTGCGCCAGATACATTACACGACCAAAGTATATGCAATTTGTTGTGTATTATCAAATACGAATCAATTGTGTCATCAAAATTTATGAAACACAGGTGCAATCAAACTGAATCGATATAAAATGGGTATTTGTTCAAGTAATATGTTACGATAATTATATGACAAAGGATATGTTGTGTGGATATTTGATTTCTTTGGTATCATTAGGTAATGTTTCATCTTCTAGATATAAAACGTTATATTAAACAAATATACCATGCACTGAGAGCCTCTAGTTGAAATTATGGATTCCGAGGTGACAGGAAAAGCACTATGTTCTGAGGGTCGTACACCCGAAGAACATAGTGCTTTTTCTGTCACCGAGGAATCCATAATTTCACTAGTGGCTCGAAATAGTGCATGATATATTTGTTTTTCCTTCGCATAATCATAATCATCGCAAAAATAAATGATTTCAATTAAATTAAAGAAAAATATAAAGAAAAACAAAGCATGGATCATGGGACAATCACTGCACTGACTATGTTCTGTTTGTGACACTGACCCCCTTTGCGCAATAGTCCTAAGCGCAGAGCGCGTATTGCGCTATCTTTCCCATAGAATTATGAATAAACCATAGAAGTAGTATATAAATAACTAGAAGAGAATCTACGCACTGCGCGCTAATTTTCCCATAGCCTTAACACGCAGCATACATGGCCGGTTAGGGAAACTTCATGGACTGGCTAACATGGAATGCTGGATATTTTGTAGTCTAATGATATAAGACCCTCGATCGCATGCTAAACATAATCCCACCACCCATAATAGATAACCGCCAACGAGAGAGATCTGCACAACAGCAGTGATGGCTGCCAGCCGAGGCCTCGTGAGCAGCGATCACTGATGTTACGCAGACCTCTCTCGTTGGTCGCGCTATGTTCAGGATGCGATCGAGGGTCTCGATCCTAGACTAAACGTATCCCAGAATTCCATGTTAGCCAGTCCATAAGTGTTTCCAAGATTAGCGCGCAGTATGACCCCCCTGGAATAAACAAACCAAGGATATTTAAATATATTAAGCGTATTTGTACAATAAGCGTATTGTACAGCTATACGCTTATATAATAAGGATCGTTTACCTTATCGCGCGCTATTCACTTTTCTACAGGATAAGCGTGTCCATGGGGAAATAAGCGTATTGCGCAGAGACAATTTATGTAAATTAGACAAACGTTCAACATTAACATAGAAACAACAACAACAAAGGAAGCGCGCACACCTCTGACCCATGGACATAGATATACGTAGATTCATAATACCACAACTGATGATGCAGCCGGTTTGAAAGCAAATTTCAGATTTTTAAATTTGTGCTACACAAAAAGAAATTTTAATTTAACAAACGGAAGTATAATTTATATTCAACAATATTGTATGTTAAATTTTGATACTAGTGCATTAGTTGCGCCAGTACAAGTTGGCCATTTTGAAAATTTATTCCGTATCTATTTCTTCCTACAATTCTGTGGTGTGGTCTGCTGAAAGTCATATCTCCGGGCACCCGGGTTGTGTATAATAATCGATACTGCTGGCGATTTTTGGGTTGGTTTGTTTATTCATAATTCTATGGTACAGTCAATGCATTGGCGCGCGCGGGAAAATTGTCTGCAAGTGTAAAACATGTAATAATTGGTAGCATTATGCTATAACTTTTGCCATTATCATTACAGGCTTTGGTTTATTCATGTTTAAGTGTTTGCATTACTAAAGTACTGTAGTTTGTTTATTTGGTGTAAATACAGTCAGCTATTTTGATAATTCACTTATCAATATGATACAGTAATTCATTGTTTCGCTGCTTGTTTCCCATAGCTAGCGGCATGATCATGAGATTTTGCGAAATTTCCTTCCATTTTACAGGTTTCTCAATTTACTCATGACGTATTTAAATAGTCAGCCAAGTTCAATTATTTGAAGTGATGTTGCAAAAAGTGTTATTCCTAAATTCATAAATTTCCGATATGATTTGTTAATTATATAGCGTTATTGACATTTACGTGCGAACTATACTCGTGGACATAGACCTGCGATTTTGTTTTAATTGTTTGTTTTCATGCTATTGTATGTGTTTGTTGTTGGTGTGTTGATCATACATTTAATCTGAATATCATTCTTTTAAACTTGGGCGATTCAGCGGTTGTTTTTTTTTAAAGATGAAATTATCAGTACTATTTGGATATTTCTTGATCTCGCAAAAACAACTTAAGATACACTTTAATTAAAAATCTACTAAAGGAACTGTTAAAATAATTTATCAAAGCTTTGTGTAAGTGAGGCTCTATTTTTAAATTTAAAACAGGATTACCAATTGATCAGCAATGGTGCTGTTGTTCGCCAAGGTCCTGATATAACATCTTAAAATACAAATACAATGCAATACAGTATTACGTTCGAAGGCACACACATACACGCACGCACGCACGCACGCACACACACACACACACACACACACACACACACACACACACACACACACACGCACGCACACAAACACCTATATCGCTTTCGTTGTACATTAAAGGGATGATGCAGTTTTGGTCAAACAGAACTGTATAGTGTTTTAAACTTACGGTATATCATTAAAAAAACTTTTAGTTATCAATGATACTTGCATTGTAGAAAAGCTCATAATTAGCAGCTAAGTAAAAATCCTGTTATCATTCAAAAGCATCCTTTCAACCCTTTTCATGAACAATTGTGCTTGTGTATTCTGTTAAAACAATCATTCAATAAAGAGATCATCAACAACTATTGAATATAACCTCTTGGTTATTCGTGCGGGCGTTATATAATTTTTATTGGTCAAATAATCAAATGAACGGGGGCCCACATATTTTATTCCAATCAGATTTGTGATATTACAGCTGGTTCTCAACAAATTTTGATCAAATAATTGTATTTATCTCTAAAATCACGTGCTCTTCCAAGAATTACACTTAGTTTTTCATAATCTCGCAAATTCATTATTTCTCGAAGCGTCCTCCAAGCGTCAAAACCAAAACTTACTATAAACACAAACGAAATTCGGATTTTGAGTCTATTATTATAAACACACAATGCTATCATATCGGGCACCACTTTACATGTATTGCCACTTATTTCCTACTAGAATATTGTGTGTATTGGTATACAAATCGCCAAACCCTTGTCTCGAATAGAATATGGCAAATTGACAATTATTTGTGCTTAAAAGTTAAAGGGATAGTTGAGTTTTGGTAAAGAGAGTACAATTTTAGTCGATTTTAGTAAGCAAAACCTGCACCATTACATCGGGTGATTTCAAGTATGGAGTTTAGGGCTGGTGTTAGTGTTTATCAAACTGGTGTTTGTGTGTAATAAACACTAACACCGGCCTTAAACACCATACTTGAATTATAAACCAATAGTTATTACTCCACCATGCTAAAAAGTAATACAATATTACAAATTACATGTACTAAGTAAAAAGCCTGTTTTCATTCCAAACGAGCAATTAAAACTCAAAAGGGCGTTTTCTAAACAGTTACACTCATCGGTTTCAACCATTCAAAAACAAATATTGTGCATGAGATGTTTTGTTGAAATAGTGATTAGATAGACTCATAGAGAGATAATCACCGACCATCTCAAAACCTATTTTGTAAATTTTTGAAAAGAGAAAGCATATTTTTTTTTTACGGCTATAGTTGGTTCAAAATTGTTGAATAATTGGGGGGCCCCACATTTATTTCAAATGTTTATGGATATTTCAGCCATTTCTCATCTATCCCTTTAATCCTATTGATTATGTTATTATAGGATGAATGGGTGAATGAGTAAATAAATAGGTATACGACATTGGAGTAATGCTCCAATAATAAATGCTGCCACATTCTGTTTGAGACCCACTTGTTAACAAAGGGTAGGTACTAGCTCAGCCATGAAGCAAACGATTGTTTCAAAACTCATTTCAGAGAGGAGGTAATTAGCTAATCCACTGATACGAACAGGTCTCAAATAAATGAGAATTAGGAGGCTCGAAAAACTATCCAAACTGTTTGTGAGGAGCTAATTTTTTTTTTTTAAATAGTAAATTTCCAGAAAATGTACCTGTAAGTATTTATTTTGTTGTTCTTTAATAATCAAATACAATTGGGATCCCACATTTATTCTGATCAGATATATTTATTGATATTTCAGCTGTTTCTGACCCGATTCTGATTTAATGAGGAGTATTTATATGTTACATTACAGAACTTAGAAGAACCATTTGTCACAAATCCCTTTCAAGATCAAGTCATCATAAATATTGCACTTACACACTTCTCAACAACATGATTGACAGCTTACACCGAAGAAGGGTTCCCCTCTGCTTTTTAAGGACTTGGGACCTTCAAATCTGAAGAATAAAATATTTGCAAATGTATACTTAATGATCAATGACTATTTCGGGGTATGATCTAAGTACACATTTATAATACATAATTATTCTTCGGATTTGGCAGCATTAGAACCATTTTCAAAACGAACGGCTAGAGGTTACAATGACACAAACAACTGAAAAATTGATGGCATCTAATTGTTTAATGTCTTTCATTCGTCAACAGACTTAGACTAAGAATCTGAGTTAACCTGGCGCCGTGCAAAGCACACCCACTGATTTACAGATAAGAATGAGTAGGCCTAATTCTAACTCTAACTTAGTCTAACTCTAAGAGTAAAAATAAAAGACTCTGCCTCTGTACTCTATAAACCTCTAGTCTGACTAGAAGTAAATATTTACTAAAGTAAACATTTAGTCTTATTTAAATTTGTATTCTCTAATTTTTTAAAAGTACTATAATGACTATTTTATTAGTCTTACTCTAGTCTTATGTTCATACTAGTCTAAGATAACTCAGATTGTATATTAGTTGGTCAAGAAATCTAGACTAGTCTTAGACTTAGAGTAAGAGTAAGACTATGAATGATATAGACTAAATGAGTAGTGTAGAGATTTAATTGAATAATTGTTAAAGGGGTAGTACAGTTTTGGTAAGGCTTAATTTTAGTAACCAAACCTGGACAGTAACATTATAAACTAATAGTTAACTCCACCATGCTCGAAAGGTATACAAAATTACAAACGACTAAGTAAAAAGCCCATTATCATTAAAAAAAGAGCCATTAAAACACAAGAGGGCGCTCTCTAAAAAGGCATTGTTTTAACCATTTTTCATACAAAATTATGCATGTGATGTTTTATTGAAATCATGATTAAATAGAGAGATCATCAGCAACTAATTAAAAAACGCTTTTGAACATTTCTGAAAAAGTGTATGCATTTTTAATTTTTTTTGAAAAATTCATCTAATTATTTGGGCCCCAAATAATTATAAGATCAGATATATTTATTGATATTTCAGCCGTTTCTGGCCCGATTTTGAACAAATAAAGTTTATTCTGCCATTAAAATTGCATGTTCTCTCAAATTCGACACTCAGTTTTTCATTACCTCACAAAAAATTGTGATGTGCAGCGCCCTCTCTACCAAAACTAAACTACCCCAGTTTAATGTTAATTTATACTTATTGAGTAAGTGTAACTGTAATTACGGTAAGTTACTAAAATACTACGTCAATTCAAGCCCAAGGACAGGTCACTAACTAGTAATTATAGTAAGTAAGTAGGTCTAGACTAGAGTAGAGTAAGAGTAGACATCAAGTGAAGTAAGTCTAACTTACTAATAGTTACTAGTCTAGTCTAGATATAGTTAGTAAAGACTAGTCACTACTATTTTAGAATGATTAGATCTATAATTAAAGTCTAACTAAGAATTAGATATAAGAATGATACTTGATACTTGATAGTGTCTTACTTAGTGAGTATTTTATAACTTTTGTATATTATGTAACTATAGTTTAACAAATGAAATAGAAGAGAAGATTTGACAAGTTGTGGAGCAGTCGAGACTCGAGTAAGACAAAGTCGAGGATGAGGTCGAGCCGATGGCGAAGGCTGAAGTCTGAATCAATTCGACTTAATTCACAAATGGGTACACCAGCAAAACATTAATATAAGGCAAAACTTCAGAGTTCAAAGTAACATTAATCGCAACTATGTCTATAACTAAAAAACTCCAACCAGTCCAATTAAAAGAACTTGCACATTAAACAGAGTCATGAGGAATTTATTGATTCAACCCCAAAATAGCTAGAAATCGAAGCCGGGGCCATTAATACAGTATCAACAGCAACACTACAACAGGCAACAGCAACACACAAACTGAGACTGAGGCGTTTGCAAATTATTTTTTCGTCCGTACAACTACAACCACTCGTCCACTGTCAATGGAATACGCTACTTTAAATAAATCTACAGTAAACCAGCCGTCGGGGCGGCTCAGCCTCAGTCAGGGCAGGCCTCACTTCATACAATTAATTTACATAATTATGTCATACTCTAGACTGTCTGTAGATGACTTTAGTTTTACTTTAGTTTAGTCTAATTAAAATGGCTAGAGTCTAGAGACTAGACTAGTCATAGAGGCTAGAGTAGACTAGTCTAGACTAGACTAGACTCAGAGTCAGAGTCAGAGACAGAGTCAGTCAGACAGTAGAGACAGTCATTCGAGAATGCGCTTGCTAAGTCTAAGAGTAAGAGTAAGAATATTATTAATATTATTGTATATTAAAGATAAATTAAAATGAAATCATTGTCATTGACATTGTTAACAATAACATAACATAGTCAATAAGTAATAACAATAAACATTTTGATTTAATTAACAAGTGTCAAGTCATATTCATAATTATTATTAGTCGATAGTATTAGTAACTTAGGACCCGGCTTCTGTCCTTAGGCTTAGCCTAAACTAGGGCTATGGGCTAACTACTCTCTCAGACCCACCTCCAGCAGTATTTTGGAGGATTAAACGATTCAATATTTAATTTTGTATTGTCTGACTCTGAGACCGTCCAATCCCAGTTGGTACCAACACAAAATACCGCATATGGGACTACGGTTACTTAAGCCTCGTATCATTACTTCTAACAATCCTCCAGATAACAACAAATAAATCACTTACCCTTGGTCTTCACTCGCTGATAATAGTCAAGATGATCTGCATAATGAAATTCCAACGGTTATTAAGTGATAGACATAATTTTCAGATAATGGAGTCATATTAAAATGTATTTTTGCGATTTACTTTCCCTTTTTTCGCAGCAACCATACCAGTCAGCTGTGATCGTTTCCATGGAGATGAAGCCGATTCCCAACCTTATTAGGTTAATATCGCGATTTTTTGTATCGTTCTCAAGGTTTTCGATTCTAGTCCTCTGACGTCACTTCGATCGATAATATTGGAATTTATGGTGGGAATATTGTATATTTTACCCATTTATGTTGTATTTACTGACTCAAATGTTAATAAATATTAAAAATTGTATTATTATAAAGTGAAAGCAATAAAGAACGTATTTTATTTCCGTAAATCAAGTCTAGCGATCTTACTGTGCTCTCCAAATTGGGGCCGTATTGACACCAGCGCACAAATCAGGTTTTGGCAGCTGGTGCGGCGATCGCGCAATCGATGAGCTGTTTCTCTCTTTGATAGTATATCACAGTATCGAATCTCTCTGAAACTAACCAACCCGTTTATAACTAGAAGCAAAGACGCTTAATGGAAAGACCGACCACTGGACAATTTTCTTGTACAAAGTGAATGGGTAGCGCGCGATGTCCTCAGTTAATGCGCGCAATTACAGTCCTGACGTCACAATGCAAATTGCACAGGGGGTTCCCCACATATTTATTGTTGCAGTTGTTGTTGTTGCTGCTGGCTTAATGTGAATGACTCGGCTATTTTTAGCCTAGCAACAACACTATTTTCGGAAATAAATCAGCTGACTAAGCGCACCGATTTTATAATGCGCACACATACGCAGTTATCATTGGTCAATTATTCCACAAAGCAGTATCATGTTGGGAAGAACAAAGTCGATTGGTTTGTCGGTGCGTATATTCCAGACAGTGTGCGTGATAATATGCAAATATCCAAATATGCCATTGCCTGTTTATTGTGCACGTTCTAGATCTGTGAATTTAACAATTCTTTATTTAGAAAATGTGAGTGAAAATCTCTAAAAGCTATCGACTATAATTTTTAAATATTTTTACCTATACAAAGACAATATTGAATTAGAAAAGCAATGTGTCCCCCAGGTGTACCCAACTTGGAGATAAGCTGATGTTCAATCGTCATACTAGCCTGAATTTGCCGAGTTTAAGTAAGTACGTTCTGATCCTTACTTTTGTTTAAATTAATACTAACAAAGGGAACATTTGTTCCAAAAAAGCTATCGACTATAATTTTAAAATGTTTTTTCATTAATTTAAATGAACAAGATTCAGTACTGTAGCCAAACCTCTGGGGTGTACCCAACTTTCTCTTTAGCTCGATTTGAATCTTCATTCTGTTTGAAGGAAAATCGCTGCGCGGGCCGCTAGTGATCTGTCTTGTAATTCTACAGTCTTTGCTAGAAGGCTCACTTAACGCGCGCAAGTCACGTCGTCCAATAGACTTTGTACATGGGCAAGATGGCGGAGTGAAAGCGATTTTTGAAGCACCAAAGGAATATACCACTAGACGTCATCGCGTAGTGACCTAGAAAGACTTGACCAATCATCATGCTATGAAGTGCGCGTAGGACTATCGCGCCTATTTTCCTGCGCACTGTCCCTAGATTGTATCACGCTTGAGAACAATGGGATCTATGGTGACGTATGCATATGAACTTGTTTTATTGACCTCGATCTGGTGACAACGCGTATGAACTGCTCTGTGATTGGTTTATGTAATTCCCAAGTATCCCATAATGCAATCTGCAGTGGTATTCCTTTCGATGAATCAAAAATCGCGGCACTCTGGCAGAGTGAGGGAAACGGGTTTGTTTGTTTTATTCATACTTTTATGGTGACAGCCCCTGATCTTTCCATTCATGGTTCCGCGCTCGTAACAACTAATGCGCACCCCAAATGCAAAACGCGCGCATCAAAGTGAATAATTAACCTGCTTTTACATTACTACACACGTGTAAATTGTATGGAGAAACTAGTTATTCGTACATTACACATACAGCTAGTGTATATGTAGTGCACACCGCTGCCAATTTTCTAATGACGAATTAGTGTCACGACCACAGAAGGACAACGATGCACAATGTGCACCATTGTCCGTAATTTTTTAAATTCGAATACCGCTACGTTATACAAGAAATGCATCTCTGGAATATTCTTTGGAAACTTATTGATATTCACGGTGAAAATATGCTGTAGTTTCTTTTTAAATAACTCTTTTGAGAAATCTCGTTGAGCATCTTTCGCAAGCTAAAACAAGACCTCTGCTCGCGGGGAAGTTTTATAACACGCATCTCTATGGGCTCAATATGATCACCCGGCGTCTATGACGTCATTCATGAAATATCATTTACTATTTCATGAATGACGTCACGCATAACACATTTTTCTCCATGGGCATTACTATGTTTGGTCACATGACGCTATGTAGACCAATCACTGAACAGGATTTTCATTCATGTAGGATATAATTATTTATATTTTCCATGTCTTTTAGTGTCTCAATATAATGTTAAGATTCATACGGTGAATTTTGTACAATATGTTTTTTAATTGTGTTGGTTATTTTTTGTTCTCGTGAACATGTGTCTCAACTAGTGCTATTTCTCCGTATATATCGTTTGAAAGACCAATATGTAAAATTATTTCACTTATACAAATTATTAACAAATTGAATAATTTCTCCACACTTTTCTGCTCACAATCAGTAAACATGTTAAAGTTTAGGCATAGACATGGGGCCCTAGGACAAACGTTTCCGTTCACCGATGACGCTGGATCACGCTCCTCGTCATCTGCCTCTCCACTGGTGTTGCATCATCCACATTCCATATAGGAAACCAAACGTCACCCGGACATTCATCTATGAACTAACTTTTGCAAGATGCAGTATATACTCATGTAAAGCTGCTCTTATTGGCATGCCGCAACCCTTCTTCTATAACAACCAGATTGACCCACGTGGCTTGAAGCCAGGTCAGGATGGACGCATTAATGTCAAACTTTCTTTAGAACAAAGTAACCTGACCGTTATAATTGAGCCTTGTCAATCTTGAGAAGACAGATGAGGGAGAATATGTGATAACTGTTACCCAATTCAAAGGTGACGATCACCTCTTCAGGATTTATACCATTAGACATCGCATTGTATCATTTCCGCCTGGAAAGGCTACGTGTAAAGTTCAGAAACCCAACGGTTCCAGTCAATGACTGGTTGAATGTTGAGTGCAATGCTACCGTTGGTAGTCACGACCATGGAAGTCTTGTACTGCTTTCAAAACTCCAAGCAGATGCTAATATATTCAGCCCATAACCCTTTGTTGGTGACCAAACTATCGGCCTATCTTCTGGATGGACCCCAAACAACCCATGAATTGTTGACCTCATGCTCGAACAGCGCCCCTGCCATGACTTTCTGCCCTCTGAGGACATGGAGGAAGAGGTTCCCATCTACTATTCCTACTTACAGCACAAGCACCCGTTTTGGAGGCTCCAAATTCAACTATTTCAGGTATGCACAGTTATCTGTTTGTGGTGTAATAAGAGTGTCATCAGTAATAGTGATTAAATATTACTGTTCTTAATTACGCAATATACATGTATGTGTCCATTTATGACTAATGGCGTTTTTGTCAAGAATTTATACAGTCAAGGAAAACGGGAGTTAATGTTGAAAAAGGGTATGTTTTTGGTGGACGGAGAAAAGTGATGTTGGTTGAGTTTTGTTTCACGTGTATTGCTTCGGCGAGTCTGGAGTATCTGGAGGACTCTAGATTTTTTTTCTAAATGATTTTCAATGTGAAACGTCACAAATGCCAGCGGAAGAACAGAATCTCAAGTTTTTCTGATTGACCTTAATTCAAGCATTATTAGCAAAGATATTATTAAAGACGGTTTTGCTCATTTTAGATGTGTTATTGTAATATGAAGTGGAAATTAGAAGACTTATTTCAATTTCGAATAAGCAGAGTTTAGCTGAGTGAATGATATATCGGTGATTTTGCGATTAATGACACAACAATTTATAAATGATTATTTGTTTTAAATATGTTCTGATCAGTGGCGTAGCTTTGTCAGTGGAGGAGCGTCAAACGAAAATATGGGATGGGGGCAACACCCATGTATTTCATATTTGTATAAAGGTTTTTGTCCATATGTTTTGCCCTACCTTGTTTATATTGCATTTTGTGATCAAAGTAACTTCCCAAACCCCCCCCCCACCCCCCCCCCCTCCCCCCCCCCCCACCCCCCCTCCAAACCCGGACCTCGTGTTTCATGGGAATGACTGTGATGGACTTTTCAAATCATTATACTCCTGCTCTTTTTTCATGCTTTCAACACGCAGCAAAGATGTAGGACAAATGTACACTGGAACGCATGGCTAGTTTATCACAAATATTGCGACGGCGTGTGGAGTGAGTATAACCTACGTTGATGTTACTTTTTTTCATATGAATATATATTTTTAATCTGATTAAAAAATATTCTTTAAATCTAAAAATAGTTTTCTCTCTTACTTTTTTGTTTGGTAACAGAAGAATGAAATTGGCCTTTTTATTGCTCATATATGTCCCAAAGTAATGGGTATTTAAGATTGAATTTGAAAGCGTAATTTTATAGATGCTTTTAGCCGTAGTCAAGGTTCGTCCCAAATTCAGACACGGGATATGAACGAGATAAAAAACAGACATTAATTTTCTCTCGTTTTATTAGCCTAAACATTAGATATCATTCTTAGGAATCTTTCAAAGAAATTGGTATATGATTGATTCAATCATATACCAAATTTCTTTGAAAGATTCCTAAGAATGACTTCAGAAGTCTCAAGTACAAACTTTGGGGAAATATACTGTAAAGTTAAATGAATCACTTTAAAGTAGTTATGACATATTCTTGATTTAAGAATCACCATAATAACTGCCATTAAATCATGATGTTATACTCAAACTTCATTTTACAACAAAGATCTCTTTTAACGATAAGTAGGGTATAATTAACGTAACTTTCCTGGGAAAATGATAAATAATAGTAATAATAATAGTGTACGAGTTACATAGCGCTTAATATGAATAGAATATTCATCTCCTAAGCGCTTCACGCTTATTCGCCGGTCTTAGGATACAATGCAAGCCATCACACATTTTGTGCTCCAATTCCACTCCCTGGCGAGGATTCTTTCAAAGCAATGGGCAATGGGCATTGAGAAGATCCTTCACGTAAAGGCTTTTACCTCCTATCCGGGGTTGCCAATTATACATCTAGGTAAAGAGCTATTGTGGATAGTCCTTCCCTGAAGGACAAACGCGGGTGGGTAAGGGTTTTGAACTCGGGATCTCGCGATTGGAAAGCGCGCGCTTTAACCAATCTTGCCACAGCACTCCAATATTAAATGTGCCCTTGATGAAATACAAACACAAGATAACAACAATAATACCTTTATATGCACAAAAAGAAACAGGACACTTTTTTAAGTTGAAATATTTGGTATTTATGTACGGCAGAGTGTACATTATCATATATCAGATTAAAGGAAATTTAGTCCTCTACAGGCATAATATCAAATAAAGGTGTAATCGTTCACGCATGAACTGCCATGATCAATTAAAAATAGCAAGGTCTGTTTTCAAAAATAGCAAAAATAATGGATGGCCGCACCATTCGACTGCAATGAGATATGCGTCTTGCTTGAAACAAGATGTGCGGGGCAAGTCTTTTATGACACCATTCAACCTTATTGTCATAAACAAACACCAAAAATACACATTTTCCAATAAAAAAAAAAAGGGCCAGGTTATGAGAACATCAACATCAACATTGTATTAAGCGCTATATAAATGTAATTTATTATTATTAGTATTATTATATTAGTCTGTGTTTGAGACATAAAGCGTGTCTGTTTCATGTGTCCCTTGCAATTTCAACCATTAGTCTACCTATAGAGAAGTTGTTAGAGACTGTCCAAATGGTTGACCAAGAGTGCATGATATCAGATTTTGAAGATCTTTGGATTACGGTAGAATTCTTGAGAAGCCATTTATACCAAGTTTCACGCTGAAATAAGAGCACAAACTGTAGTTTCGACAAATAAACCTTAAAGGGACTTAGTAAACATTGTCCAAATGCTCAAAATAAATTGTTCATTCTAGCGGTTCCCTCATACCTTGTTGTATTCGTATTAACAATAAAATCATGGGACAGGTTTCGGTTTTTCAAATTTCCCTTTCGTTACAAAGATATGTACGATCGCAGTATTCAGATAGAAAAACCTCCGGGCGAGTTTTTCTTCTGTGTACAAAGTGAGTGCAGTGAGTTATTGAATATTCACTTTGCATTTTCGCTCATTTCTTGGCCATGCAAATGTCCATTTGACTTGAAATTTTCACACAAATACCCTGTGGACATATGAGATAACAATAATATACATTGCATCAACCATTCATCACTTTTTGCACATGTCAACAAAGTTACTAGATCCCTTTAAACTTGGAATTCCCTTTTTGTTACATTTGGATGAAAATAAAACCTACAACGTTCACAATTTGTCTTCATTTAGACTTTTTCTATTGAGATGAAACTAAAAACGATCACATTTGTAATGAAATAATTATGCCATGGTCATGAATATAGCGTTTATATCATGCTTGTCAACATTTAAATGGTTTAATGATGTTCCATTTTTTGCTATTTTTTAAACAGACCTTGCGGTGGTTAATTGACCGTGACAAGTCATGCATGAATGATTTCTCATGGATTCTATACTTATATCGAAGAGGATAATTTTATCTTTAATTTGATATAAAATAACATATATTTTATCGTTACAAAATATGAGAGTTAAGTGTCCTGTTTCGTTTTGTGCGGAGTATACATTATAATACAATATTGTTTATATATATTTTATATAGTTCAGTGTGTATCGAATGTACTAAGCTGACTTTTCAATCAGTTATTTTTTTTTCATATCAGATTCTGACAATAGTGTCCGGCAGCGGTGGTCATCATTAACAGGAAGTACAAGAAGTATCAGTCTGCACAATCCGGTATGGTCCATCTACTCAGTGTAATGAGAACCGTGAATATAGTAGCACAGGCGACTCTCAAAGTCTTGATTTGAGCATGGACCCCATTCATTGTGACGGTAACGATGGGGGCATGAACCATATTCCTAGTAGTAAATGATGTTGAGAACATAGACAGTATTGCCTGTAGAATGTATTCTGGCAGAGATGGGTTCAATCGTCCCTTTTCCCCGTGGTAGTCTCTATGATGATGGAACCAAAGTCCTTGTAGCATAGACTCTGGTTTCCATGTGCCCTATGAGAGCAACATAATTCCCGGTAGTCTCTATAATGGGAGTATTGACTCTGTTCCCCATGTTCCCCATAATCATGATATGAAAATGGTTTATAATGCCCGTAGGAGTATAGATCCTATTGGCTGTAGTTTCTCTGACATGTCTGATATGAGCATGGACGCTATTAGTGGGGTCCGTTACCGGAGAGTGCGTCATGAGTTGGTTATTGCACGTCAAGGCGCCGTTCCCAGGGTTCCTAGGGTCATTTCGCTGGCAGAGTCATCTGTTAGAACAATGAGTAATAGCGATGAGAAACCAGACATTGTAGAGGACCAATGTGTAAATAATGTGAATACATTTTCTTTCAGCAATAATAATATTGATTATTCTTGAAGGAAAGAAGGAAAGAGTGGGTTATGTAAAAATTGAACTGAATTGAATTGAACTGAATTTATTCGGCAAAATAAAATACAAAATATTACAAAATAAACGTACATATCATATACAGATTAAAGCCGGGACCTCTGTGAAGCAGCAGCTTGTAGTTGAGGCCCCAATAAATAAGCATTTACAATAAAACAACGAACAGATAACAGTAACTGTATACATTAAAACACAATCATACACATTTACACAGGATAGGAAGAGGAGAGAAGGAGAAAGGGGAGAGATCTGACTAGTCAGTCATGGATGACAGCTCATGAAATGCAAAGCGCTTGTTTGAAACGAGGAACAGTGGTGGTAGATTTGAGTTCATTACTAATAGAGTTCCTAGAACAAACACACCCTACAAGTCTACCATTCCTGGTCCGAATGTAATCATTTGAATGTCGCTGTTTTATATTGGTAGAGCCATGTTCTAATCATATGGAAATAAAATGAAATGAAATGAAATATTTTGATGGAAGTATAAGAGAAACATCCATATCGGGCATGTGGGCACAACGCTAGTTATCGTCCGTCTACGCGGGGTAGGTCATAGTCGGTCCATAACAAAGAAATTATTTGTAATAATAGCCAGTAGGTAGAACGAAGTAGATAAATAAGAACATTTATGTAATTCCGGGCCTGCTGGAAGAGCATGTGTTCGTCATTATGGATACCCTGGGTATAAAACACACATGCGAAAGTTATTCGTTACATTCAGGTCACCTTATGGGATTTAATCCCTCAAATACATGACTGTATTCAGTGGCGTATCGTCATGATCGTGGTCGGGACTGATGGGGGGGGGGGGGGGGGGGGGGGGGGGGGGGGGGGGGGGGGGGGGGGGGCACGCAAAATTATTGGGGGCACACCTTAGGGTATTTCTCTTTGTTTTTTTCAAAAAATGCCCCCTTATGTCTGTTATTGTTTTTTTTCTTCAAATTATTGGGGGAGCACGTGCCCCCCCCCGTCCCCCCGCGTCACTACGCCACGGACTGTATTAATCATGTATAATGATACCAGGTGCACAATTTCCGACAATATTTGTTTAAAACAACCCAAAGGGCTATGAAGCGTTTCCTTAGGTTGACAAAAAGTAGTGTCCGTATTTTGAACACAACGAAACGCCGTGCTTATTTTACATTGGCAATCTGCAGTCTTTTAAATCCAATAATATTACAAATTAAACGAATAACGGACAGACATCTTGGATGACAGTGCAGTTATTACTCTAAATATACGTTTCTATATAACAAGCAGGACCATGATATGTGTTAGTTTGTGTTTGATAAAAAATAACTTAAGTCAATTAAGATTATCAAAAAGAATAACTTTTTAGTATCAAACCTATTTTGTATGTTAATGTATGTTAAGTTAAACTGTTGTTACTATGTATTGGTTTTGTTTTCTCTTTTGCCTTTAACGATCATTTGTACATGCATTTGTATATAATGTATGTGCCACAACGGCGATTGTTGGCTCCCAGGTTTCAAAACACATTATATTTAAACATTGACTAATTTGCGTACTTTTGCAGTAGATTTATTGTGCTACCTTATAAAAAAGTTACCTATTCCAATTGTACTTGAACACACGCGATATATTGTATTGTATAATAATTTATGTTGCTATTATAGTGGGAATATTATGCGTGACGAGGTTATGAAAAACCGTATAGCCGTTATAACGGGTTTTAACTTTTCAATAATTATACATTATTTGTATTGCAGGTTGGAGAGCTGTATGAACGGCATTTCAAATAGACTAAAATGTCATGTACGGAGAATGTATAGCCGTTATAACGGGTATAGCCGTTATAACGGGTTTTAACTTTTCAATAATTATACATTATTTGTATTGACAATCTCCCAGAAATATCAAAAATGTTAATTCACTAAATTCATTTAAATTTAAATATAAAGAGTATCTACTGAATAATTTATGAACATATATTAAGCTAGATCATTTTGAAATATATCCAACCTATGTTAATTTGTAAATTATATATGTAATTCTTCCTACACTCCACTCCTTTTTCTTTCTACATTATATATTGTTATTATTCTCACGGGGCTATGCTATAAGTCAAATTTGACTTGTTATAGCCGCCCACATTTCACAATGTACATGTAGTGTTACTTCTTTGTTTGTAGTTTATCGTTTTTATCCTTTGTAAATAATGACATGTATATATGTTGATGATGTGGAAAATAAAAGTTCAATTTAATTCAAATGTATAAATACAGTTACCATAATAAAAGCTCAACGACTTATAAACCAATAAGCTTTTGTTAGGGGGACTTAACAACACCACAACATTTGCTTGTAATTGTAAAATAGTTTGTATAATCTGACCTCATTACAAACTGCATAATATGATCATTGCGTGTTTATTTTGAAATTTGATTCGCTATTGTATATTATACAGTTGTTAACTGGTGGTGGAGGGAAAAGCACGGAATGTTCCACTCCCGAGGCGATTTTTAAATGATATTGAGGGAAGAGTAAATAAGTCCGAGACGTAGTCGAGGGACTTATTTTCTTCACGAAATAGCATTTTAAATTCCCGAGGGGAATATTCTATGATTTTTCCCGACAGCAAGTTAACAAATGTTTTATCATCTGATTGCCATGTACACAGTGCCATGTAATATCCAACAATATAACATGGCAGCTCATGTACTGTATTTACTAAGTCAGGTGATACAATAGATGGATGGTATATTATCAACTATGTAAAAAAAAAAATGTAAACGTTATTTCGTACATAATCAGACAAACCTATTAAAAGCTATGTAAATATACTTGACATGTCTGAGAGGATGGGAAACTGAAGCAAATATGCCAAATATTGAAAGAAATAAATTCAAGTACACACATATACCACGCTACTTTGTCAAGTAACTCATAATTATGTAGATCACCATTACGATGACTTTGCGGACATAATGGCATCAAACGCCCATCATATATATAAATGCAAATTCAATACATTCTTCTAGAAGATGCAATAATTCTTTTTGCCACAGAAGTCAGTGCATCCCGCAAAAAAAAAGCTCAGTATTAATGGGTAGTTTAGTTTAGGTAGAGAGGGGCGCTGCATATCACAATTTTTTTGTTGAGGTAATGAAAAACTGAGTGTCAAATTTGAGAGAACAATCAATTTAATATCAGAATTTCGCTTTTTTCTCTTATCGTATGTAGCGCCGTTATTGTTTGTTTGTTTAGTTTTATTCCAAATCAATATTTAAAATACATCAAAAAGTCAGGAACATAACATAGACATAATATTCACAATTTGTACACAAAAGTAATTGCAATTCTAATTAAAATATTCTATTGTTTTTTAATGTTGGAATATATAAATGATAATATTGGTAGGATGGCCCGTTTCATATCCATCATTATGATGGATCTGTTCTTTCCAGGGGTCCTATTAAAAAAAGATATATGGTGCATATAACATACAATAGTAAAAAGTCACGCATTTTTCTATCATTACAGTACTCTACCCTACCCTCTAAGATCCCCCCCCACCCCCCCCCCCCCCCACCAAATCCTCACTCTAAGACCCCCATCCCAAACACCCAATCCCAACCACCCAACCTTACAACAAGCGGGTCATAGTAAATCTATAATCTGATATACTATAATGTATAATTCAAACATAATATAATGAATGATAATGGTACAAGCTCTTTATCTACTAAAAACACTTATTTATGTAAATCCTTTTATTCTGTATTGAATGAATTTTATGTATTCAAATTTACGAGTATCCACAGGTAAAAATCATTGTACAATGTACAACCTCGATTATAAAAAGTACGTCTACAATTCTCTGTGTTCGGTTTTGGGAGAGGACAATTTATCCTTTTGTCTAAACATATCCTGTATTTTTAAAAGTGAATTTTTCTGTGTAAGTACAACCGGGTGCATATATGCAAAATGTTATAAATTAACGAATGAAATGTGTCTTGTTGACGAATC